>CM077218.1:35044739-35139739 GCA_039654775.1 Spinibarbus caldwelli
GTCCCGTCCGAATTGGTACATGAAAATCGCAGACGTCAGGTGATAAGAATCGAAACTCAAACGTAGTTTAGAAAACTAGTCCCGTCCGAATAGGGCTTAATAAACTGAATTTTCAGCACATTCCTCCAGTCTTCAGTGTCACATGATCCTTCAGAAATCATTCTGATATGCTGATTTGCTGCTCAAGAAACACTTCTAATTATTATCAATGTTAAAAACAGCTGCTTAATGTTTTTGCAGAAACATTGATGTATTTTGTTTCAAGATTCTTTGATGAATAAAAAGTCCAAAAAAACAGCATTTATTTGAAATAGAAATCTTTTGTAACATTATAAATGTCTTTTGATCAAATTATAATTTTTTTAATTACTGATCCCAAAATTTCAAATGTAGTTACATTATAGCCAAGAAGAATTATTACAGGAATTTTTATTTGTTATGAAACAGTAATGGTGTAGAAGCTTGAATACACAACCCTAACAACTTCTCACACTTGCATGTACACAGCTTTGTTAATTATAGCAAGAACGCTTCTTTAGTTGCATTGCATGGTGCCGCTCGCTCAAGTGTAGAGGCGTGGTAAGAGTTCAACCCGGGTTCACTCACAGGAGAGCCCTGAACCCAGTGAAGTGTGGACAAGCTGAATCGCTCAAACAAAGACACGACTGTCCTGCCAGCAGAGCCACTTAGTGGGATCATACCGTGTCAGAACAGCTCTCCTTCCTCTGAGAGAGGGTCGGAAAAAGCCTTGTGTTCTTAATCATCCCTACTTTACGCCCGCCAAAACACAACTACATATTCACCCTGATATTTTATGAAGGAGAAAAGCATACAGCTGAGAAACTGAGCTGATCTGGTCAGTCATATTTCACATGAACAAAATGTTAAATGTCAAAGACAATCTACAAACAGCCTTGGTAAGTTGTGGCAACTTTCCTTGACTTTCATTGTCTTTATTATCACAAGATAAAAACAGATAAATCATTTAGAAGAGGAGAATTTAATGAATAAAGATGAATCAATGTCTATTTTGAGCCCAGGGGGTCATTACTTAAAGCAATTTATAGTAGTTCTGATGGTAAATTTTATGAACCTGTTTAACTGACTGTATAAAAAAGCTTTTCACACTGCCATATTTTCAAATGAAAGACCTTGAACCGCAGTCTGTAAACAGCAGGTGCTGTTAATTTTTTTTTAGCTCTCATCTTAAATTTTGCAAAACAATATATATATATATATTTTTTTTTTTTTGCTGAGGGAGCCTGTTAGTTGTAATGATAAACGTACAGGCATGTGGAGGGAGAATCCATCTTTCCCTGAGGTTTAGAGACAGGAGTTGATCCTTTAATGAGAGTTTGACTTTGATTTCTTAGTCCTGATTTGTCTTGTCCTCTTCCCTCCAGCGCCTCCATTTTTCATCTTTTCACAACACGCCACAATATATTGATCCAAAAACAGCCTTTTAAACATATCCTAGGAGTTTTCTTCCTAGGATGTTCCACAGCCTGTGGGTGTATATGCATTCAAGCCAAATAAAGAATTTATATTCTAAATTGAGTATTTTTTCCACTTAAATAACATGAAATGAAATGAAAAACTGAATTAAAGAAATAGATGACATACAACTCACTTTGGCTCTGTAAACCCCTACAATGAATAAAAATTTGATGTACTTTGAAAAAAAAAATCCCTCAAAAAATCCTAATACATTTTAACAAATAATTACAAAAAAACTAATAACAGTGAATTAAATGTAAAATTTGAAGTAGAAAGACTGTATATGTATATGTGTGTGTGTGTGTGTGTGTATATATATATATATATATATATATATATATATATATATATATATATATATATATATAAATAAACACAGTGTATATAAAAGTCTCGACACATCCCTGACAGCAATCACTAAGGTAAGTGGTCTAAATGTATTTATATATATTTATATCGTCTGTGGAAGGCGTAGGATCATAAAATGTTCATCCAATCATATCCCTTGGTCCGAGGACTACGACAGGCTGTCGTGACTCCCTGTAAATGTATGTATTTGCATACTTCTGTGCACTCTGTTCGGGCAGACAAGCGTTTTCCATATGAGACATGAGGTAATCTGACAGCATTGCATTCAACCCTCCACCATCACCGTCTCTCATCACTGGTCAGCTGCTGATCTGCCTGTGCATGTTCATATATTTTGTTGGAGGCGTGGCTTTGGAGAGTAATTTGCAGGGAGGGTGGGATCTTATGATTTCAAAGCTAGCTTGCTATTGCTAGCCTTTCCGAAATCACCTACCTTACCTTTAATGAAATGTCATGACCCGCTATGTTTTACTAAACGTTCGAGAGAATTCTCGCAATCATTGGCTGTATGCACTACTAGCGTAGTGTAGTTTGGGGATTCGAAGAGCAATAGGCTATACAGACATTTACTATCGAGTTTTACTAGCTGAAACAACAGGAGAATCAGTATCTGTACAGCTGAAGAAGCAGAAGAGGTACTATATGAAGCCAGAAATGCTACTATAAATATACCAAGAACAGTGATTGTAACCCTAGTTAAAGAACTACTCAATCCACCTTTAGGTGGGTCTTTAGATATTAAAATACATAGTAGCGCTCCTATTTTACATCAAAAAACACTAACATCAATCAGTTTGAAAACCCACTGATAGGTGTCAATACATATCCGAAATGTATCAGCCAGCACCACATGAAATATCTTGCACATAAAAACCAGTAGACTATCTAACCTGGCAGTAGAAAGAGTATTTGTGCTTGTGTGATTGTGTGTATACGGTAAAAGTCTAAAAATGTGAACAGAAGCTTTTGTGAAGGTAAAGCTCACTTTGTAGCTGCAGAATCATGTTTGCACACACAAAAATAGACAAACACAAAAACAAATACACCCACACACATATAGTTTCACGAAGAGCAGCAGCCAGACCAAGGTTATTATTTGATGGTGAGATATTGGGAGGAAAGTTGTTTGAAATTGTCAAGCCGAGTTCCCAAAAGGCTCAGAGAGCCATCATCTTCAAGTGCTGCTCTAAAAACCTGACAGCACACACACACACGGACATGCTCTTTACATAGGGACAAGAGACAGCCACATTTTCAGAGAAAATAAATTAAATTTCATTATAAAAGTGTTCACTTCATCTCTCTTATCCTCAGCCAACCTCTCTTTTAAAGGTTACTGATACAGAGAGACACGAGGTTTCAGTAATAATGTACCAGGGTTAAGGCCTGTCATCATTAATAGGGAATAAAGGACAACATTGTCTGATTTACACTGCCTTCAAGCAGGCTTTACCCTCACTAACCAATGAGACCTGCACACACACACACACACACACACACTTATTATACAAAAAAAAAAGGATTTTGATGTTCATTGGTACAGCATCCTTATTATATGTGCCTTCTTACCTCTTTTGATCCCGTTTCATTCAAGAACATATTTCAAATGTGTGTGTGAATCAAATAATGAAACGTTTGTCTAATACTTTGTCTAAAATATGAAGAGAGTCATAGCAGTAATAATAAGGTTTGTTTGCACAACGGCATCGACCTAAGAAGCTTTTACATATCTCGCACTAAAATTACTAAAATTTGCAGAATATGAGTTGGATGTTTTCTCATGCATGTGCTGCTGTTCAATCAAATTTACCTTAAAAGCCCACAGTGCAATTTCATGGATCTACATCCATAAAATGTTGAATGGCAGCCAGTGAAGTTACATATCCTGAAGCAAAAGAGGTACTGCAATGATTTGAATATTCAGACAATGAGAAATAGATCAACTTTGAACATTCATGTGCTGCAAACTGTTCATTCACTTCAATGCATTTCATTTAGCTATGTCAGAATTGGTGTCAGGAACAGATAATGGAAAATGCTTGCAGAAAACATTTCCAATTGGAAAATTTATTTGAAGTAACGGGAAACAGATTTAAAATATCAATCAGATGATAAAAGAGAGATACTGCCATGCAAACAGAGCTGTAATATTGTTGATAACCGCTGCAGCTCCATACGTCTGTCTGACTGCAGTGAACTGCACTTCAGAGTCTTTATTTTCTCACATTTTCATTTCAGACTTTCTTTGAAAATGGTCAGCAAGTTGAAGGCCAAATTAATTTAGCCTGTCTCTGTATTTGCATTTCATCAAAAAGAATGAATATATTGGCTGTAAGCAATGAGATAGCCAGATGTAAAGTTGTTCTTTTAAGAATAATAATTTGAATATTTCAAAAAGCACACTACTTGTATCATGTACATGATGTAAGTGATCTACTCGCTGATAAACAAAAACACTATTCATAGGGTAGAGTAACTTTAAATATTTGTCTAATTAACTTCAATTAATCCTCTATGAACACACAACAGTAAATGCAGTTAATCTTGCACAGCCATTTTACGCTCACTTCTCTTATTATAAGTTAATAGATAAACAAGTCGTCATTTTGAAGTGCAGGTGGTGTCATAGTTGCATTTTGAAAGGAAAAAAAGAAAACAGTCATTTTTAAAAACATGCTGATATTCAGCTATACATAATTGTAAAATGTTGCTTGAAAGGATAGTTCATCCATAAATAAAAAATTGTCCCATCATTTACTCACCATGATTTTGCTCCAAACCCATAAGAATTTTGTTCATCCTCAAATAAAGATTTTTTTTTTATTATTACCTCATCATTTTCTGTTCATCATCTTCAGAAGACTTGGATTAAATTACTTGATTCATATGGATTACATTTATCATGTCTTTATGAGCATTTTGAAACTTGAACATTTCAATGCAGGAGAAAATTGTCAGAGAATATTAAAAATCTCCACTTGTATCAAAGATTGACCACTTGAGGGTAAGTAAAATTACAGAATTTTAACTTTTGGGTCAACTATCCCTTTAACTTTCTAATAAAACTGCCCTGTAATTTTAGGGTTAAAGTTATATCTATGATGCAAGATGAGTAAAACTCAGTCCAATGAATTGATCAGAGCTGGCATTACTAACTTAAGGCAAAGTAGACTTGTTCATTCAGTTAAAATGATAAGTACAGCATAATGTTTGAGACAGATTGATTGAGGTAGGCTAATGTAGGTCATTCCTCGGAGGGAAATACACATCCACTCAATGCACTCCCATGACTTCATAAACGTGTGACACAGTCCTCTGCTATAATAAACAGACCCACACCGAACCTGCAGAACTGGAATAGGCATCATTCACAAAGAGATACACATCCCATTCCTGGTGTGTTCTTTTATTATTCATTTAGATTATTTGATAATGCTTTCAGCTACCAGTAAGATCACAGTTCTGTTGGGTCCATTTAACACATTTTACCATACTTGTATTCACAGTGCTCTTCATATAAATTAGTGAAAGAAAATGCTGAAAAAAAAAATCCACAAATTCCATCTGGGGCTGATAATAATAAAAAACTGCTTCTTAGGTCAAGTAAATAAAGCTGAAAATAACTACTTACAAGTACTCAAGTAATTTTTCTATTACGAGATACTTTTTTAAAAAATATACGTCAAACCAATAATTAAAGACTTTAATTAAATACTTTAATGATTAAAGTGAGTTCAAATTGGCCTTCTCTGTCATTCCAAAGTCCCTTTTAAGGAAAGTCCGTTCACTCGGCCGCCATATTTGCAACCCCTCCGGGCAGCTCAGACAAGACCAAGTCCTAGCTAAATGAATGGGGGAATCCTGAAATCTCAAAAACTGCTTGCTGAACTCGCGATTAAATTACATATTTCAAATCAGCAACAAAATCTGAAATGGACTGCCCCTGAATGTTGTTTCTTATGCTCAAATAGCGTTTAAAAAGCTTATTTTTCAGGCTAGACCAGCCAATGCGCATGCGTTGTTCCAACGCGCTTATGACTGCACAATGTGCGCATGCGCATCGGCTGCTCTAGACTCCGGTTTCTATGGGAACCGGAACTTCTAACAGCCGCTGTAGTGACGCAATGAATTTACCAATCAGCGATTGGCTCTTTCATTTAGAAGGTGGGACTATCCCGCCATATTGCGCTTGCAGTTTCTCCCATTCATAAATATAGGAGTGAACGTCTTTGTATTTCTATAGTCTTTGGTCGTTCCCACTTCCCTTTCCCAGCATGCACTGGGGCATGAATAATTAATATGGTTGCATTTTTTGATTGTAAGCCAGATTTATTTATACTATTGTTGATTTTGTTGTCATGTTTAGCATTGTCTTCACATTGTCGATTAAAAATAATAATAACATTTATAACAATTGCAGATTGTACAGTAAGTCATGGAAATTTGACATTTAAAGCTCAGGCAAGACATTTACTACACTAAACTAAATAAATTCAACTGGAAAACAAGCCATGTAAACTGTTCATTTTTTTAAATGAATGCCTTAATTTTTTAAGCTGTCTGATCACCTCCTTTTTACAAGTGTATGTTTATGCGCAGAATGTATATTGCATATGAGTGCTCACTGCTGTCGCCTCAGGTCTGCATGTTCTTGTGTTTTAATTTAACTAATAAGGAGGTTTGGGTAGGATCCGACCCCCATCACACCTCTTCCACCTTACTAACAGTAATAACTCTTTTTTCCAGTGATACTGCAATCTCTGTCATGCCCTTGTGGTTTAACCTGTCATGCCATAGGCTGTTTACTGCGATTAAAGACACATGCATAATGTATGAGTACAGTCACTTAATGGATCCTAATTAAAAATGATCATCCCTGATGATCATATCTCTAACTGATCTGAGACTGAGACTCTCCGAGGCTACATAATTATTCTAAGTTATACTTCCCAGAGGTTGCAAATTAATGTGTTCTTTGTTAAATGGACAGAATCTAGTTTGAACTGACTGTTATAAAGGGCAGAACTTACAAAGCCTGTTGAGAAATGACTTAAGAAGAAATTGTATTTTGCATTAAGAAAATAAAGCCTACATCTAAGACCATTTAGATTTGCATTTTAACATTATTTTCAGAACAAGTAATGTATAATGATACTGGAATAACTATTGCATATATGATTGATAAATACTATAAACACAAATGTCAACACAGCAGGCCAGCATAGTGTACAAACAAACCTACAAATGTACATAGACAAGCCCAAAAGAAGCCACAGAACATCACAGGAGGCCATAACAAACTGAGGTCATGTCAAACACAACATGACAACACAAACTTGACACAATACTCTGCCACTAAACATAAAATGACAGAAGCAGACACCGGGGAGTCTCCCCTCAAACAGAACATTTTCTCTCGTGGTCTGCGGTCAAAAAATACCATTTCAGTCAGAGGTCTTGAGGTGAAGATCCATTTCTAAAGCAAACTCTTCACTTTTGACAAGAGTCTTGTCATGTGTCTATGTTTTTTGAGTGGGCAAGAGCTTTAGCCCTGCCTCGCTTGGTGCCTGAGGCAAGGTGACACTTGCCCAAAGAAAAATTTAATTTTTAAGAACTTAGTAGATCTTAAAAACAAAAACAAAAACAAAAAAAACGTGTTATTCAAGTGGTACAGTTTTCATTTAAAACGCAACGATACCCAAATTCAAGTCTTGACCTGACTTTAATGCCATCTGTGCTCGTCGGCAACAATCTGCAGATTTTTTTTGTCTTTCTGCCAGGTAAGCCAATCACTACAGAATTTGTGTTTCATGGTACCTTCTGAAATGCTTCTGAGGCAGCACAACGGTCTAATGATCAACAACAAATTTAGAGAGTTTTAATGATTACCAAGCAAATATTTATTTACCACTAAACTAATTTATCACTATAAATTAAGTCGAAAGTTTTTAAAAAAGGGGCAAAAAAACTACATGTAAACACAACCACCCACGACTTTCAGACAGCAATTTATTTTTTTTAGCTCAAAGGTTACGGAATCACAGCAAAGAATACATCTATGCTACCTTCAAAAATAGATCAAATGAAAGTATCTCAGTAGACAGGATGAGACACGATTATCGGATTTAGACATGTCTTATTGCCTTCCTACCTCGCCTGTGAAGGCTGTATTTTTCAACTTTCGGACACAGCCTACGACTCCATCTAGTTGAAGCATATCAAATGTTTCACATTTTAGATTAAACTAAAGGCTTCTAGTAGTTAGCTACTAAAATTTTAACAGTTTGATAACTCCCTGCATATTTTATGAGGAAATTGTTATATGAATATCAGGTGACAATCTTCCAGTTCAAAGTAAATAATCTGCAGAAGGAGCGTCTTGATTGGACCAGCCAATTTTAGACATAAATGGTTGATTTCTGCTATGGTGTTTTTGACAAAGTTATCTTTTTTGCAAGTCACATTTAAAACTGACTTAGATTCAATCATCTAAAGGCAAACATGCAGCTTGATGACCATGACACTTCTGAACCCAAAACTATTCTATGTTCAGTCATATTAATATGAAAAAGAAAAACTGCAATCCACAATATGACGTAATAACTCATGCTTTTCAAATAAAAGAGGAAATCGCCAACTGTAAAGCTACCATCAGAAGCTCTAGTTCCCACAGTATCCTGAGACACACTTGAGACTGCACATGTGGATTGGCTAGACCAACCTGAAATATATGCCTTTTAAACGAGCATAAGAAATATTCATAAAACAGCCCATGCCAGATTTTGTTGCGGATTTGAAATATGCCATTTAAAAGTATGTTTGGCAAGCAGTTTTCAGTATTTGACAAGCTGATAGGAGTCGGTCTTGAATGCCTGAATTAGGCTAGGTGTAACAAATATGGCCACAGAGTGAACTGGCTTTCCTTGAAAGGGACTTTGAAAAAAAATCTACTAACTATAGTGAGCTGTGATAATTATGTTAATTTAGTCCAAGAAAATCACAGAGTAATACAGCCACGTCATGCTAGCTCCCACAAGCCTATAGTCATGATTAACTATAGAAGATCAATGGTTCCAGTGGTGAACACAGCCAACGCAACAGGCGGCACAGCCAAGCATCCCAGCAGGCGAACTACATATCTCATAAACTATGCTCATAATTAATGCTCCTGAGGGGGTGGTGGTAAGTAAACAACTTGTTTCCTGTTTGGTTAGTTCACAGTGTCTGCAGACCATCCTACAGTGAGGAGAAACGTTCATCAAACTACAAACGGCAAGCTGCCAAATCACACAGCCCGGGATTCGCCCTGGGTAGGTGATGCAGGAATCTAAACCAGACAAGAAGAGAAAATCACTGAGGAATGTGGGATGGTGGTGGGATGAGTTGACACTTAATGAGGTGAGGGTTGAGAAAGTGATATATCAAAAAGAATACGATATCACTCAGTCTTGTAAAAAAAAAAAAAAAAACACAAGAGGGATCAGACTTTACTTCAAGCTACGTGTGTTTACATTCGTTTCTCGCAGACACTCGACAAAAGAGGAGACAAGAGAGAGGAGGACCATTTAAAAAAGAAAGAAAACATCCAATTTTTCAACAGCTGGCCTCAAGTGCTCTCTTTGCATAATGTTCATTCATATGCATGTTCCTAGTGAAATGTTTGCAGGCATTGTCATTGGATGAATTTGATTACATTAGCACATCTAAATGGGGCCCCGTGATGGAGCCGCTGTCTGGGTTTGCAAAAGAAGCCACTGCACCAGAATGGGTAAGTGTGTCAGCGCCACTGACAGATTCCTCAAAAAAATATCACTACGGCTCCAGACTCTGCAGTGGCCCCTGCTTATGCAAATTACACTGGAAAAGCAGTTAATCAGGCTAGAAGACCAAATCTTTACGCCTTGGCACCTCTGAAGTGGCCACTCTCAATCAATGTAGAAGGAGCGACTGATGCCTCGCTCTCTCAGCCGAGTCTGATGAACTCAGATCAGGTCACGTATTTCCTTGCAAACATGTCAGCCTCAACCAATCAGCATGGAAAGTCATTTTGGAGGTATAGGACTGTCAAAATAAGTTCCGAAGCATAATCTAAAATCATCACATTACCACGAGATGAAAGAGGGAGAGCGAGAAAGTGAAAACGAATAAGGCACAGGTGTGGAGATGTCATATCTTCACAAAGGTGAAGGAAAAAACACAGAATGCAAATAAGCGGGATTTGAATAAATAGTCGCTGCTGTTCAGTTGGCTTTACCTGTAAACAAATATTCAGATGGGACTTATCTTTAGCTGCTGAATACTTCTCTTTCTCTGACTGTAATAAACAGTCTGCTCTCTCCTGGGAGGTCATCCAACTCATTTCACAGTAAATTACAGTAAATTAGCATCTCCTTCCACCTGATGAGCAGATCTTTGTTTGGATCCTTTGAATAAATGCGGGTGAATATTTGAGGATTGTCGCTGGATGTGTTTCTTGCTCGAGTGCGTGAGGGAGGGTGGGATATGCTGTGATGCTTCTTACTGAAGATGTCCTCTAAGGAAGAGAAATATATGAGAAATGAGATATGAGATAAAATAAGATATAACATACAAAAAAAACAACACACAAACCATGTTTTTTTTTTCATGTGGTAATTTGATTTTGATGATTTACAGCTCAATCCACAAACATAAGAAAGAAAAAAAAACTACTTACTGAAGCAACCAAAATGTTGCAAAGTATGTTATTTTTTTTTTTTTTTTTGCACGTTAATTGTATTGTTATAAACCGACAAGAAAAGTTTAAAATACAGAGCTTCTAAATACAGTAAAACTAATTGTAATAGCAGTTCTAGTATTTGTAGTAGTATTTTCCTGCATTTTAAGGCAAACTCGTAGCAACCTCACTATCACAGGGTTAAGGTATGGTCACATTTACCACTGTTTATGAAATTTTTGTGGACAAAATCCAATCATTTTAATCTATGTGAACTGGAATTTCTAAGAGGGTAAAATAATTCCCCACACAGATTTCACAATGGGTTTAAAGCTACTTGGATTGAAAGTGACTTCTATGTGAGCTGGGCTTCAATACACCGCTATTCTATTGACAACAGAATTTGCTGCCAAAAACTTAAAGCTTAAACTTTACATAAAAAATACTGATCACTTTTCTCCTGTGCGTATCTCCATTACAGGCAGTTGTATGTGATAGGCTCTTTCTGAATAAGTGCAATATAATGCCTATGGCAAAAACAAAAAACAAAGCCTAAACAAAGGGGGGGGGGGGAATTTAATATAAAATTTAATGTAAAATTTTTGTATAAAGACTTTAACTCTTGAAGACTAGTATGCACACACCTACTGCCTACTTATATGATCGTTCAAAATGCTGAGGTTGGTAAGATTTATTTATTTTATTTATTTTTTTTTTTTTTGGCCTTTTATGCTCACCAAAGCACAGAAAAAAAAATAATACTATGAAAATAATATTTAAAGTGTAATTTATTCCTGTGATGGCAAAGCTGAATTTTCAGCCATCATTTCTCAAGTCTTCAGTGTCACATGATCCTTCAGAAATCATTCTAACATGCTGATTTTCTGCTCAAAAACATTTATTATCAGTGTTGAAAACAGTTGTGCTTCTTAATATTTTTGTGTAATCCGTGATATTTTTTCAGGATTCTTTTATTTCAAATGAACATCATTTATATGAAATAGAAATCTTCTGTAACATTATAAGTGATTTTACAGTGACTTTTGGTCACTTTAATGCATCCTTGCTGAATAAACATATTAATTTCTTTAAAAAAAAAAAACAGTTCCCCTAAAATTTTAGACAGTAGTGTACACACTCAATCTACACGATAAACAAGAAATTGTTGATAATGTCACATGATTTGCGAGTAGCAGCATGACAGTCTCACTTTCAATTCCTGAAAACATATACTATATACCATGTTTTTAAATAAAGTACAATTGAAACTGCATGTATCTGTTTGATATATATATTAGAAGCCAATGCACATCCAAGCTTCAGGTGAAGATTCTTCATAGAGAGAATTCTTATCCTATTTCTAAGGAGCAAACGAATAGCAGCTGAAGTGAGAGGGGAGGAGAGGTAAAGCGTAGAGAGCTGTTCAGAGGAAGTTACACGCTAGGTCACATTTCAGTTTCAATAGGGAGGTCGAGTGGAACGAAAAGCAGCCACAATCCCATGAAACGGCCATGGATAAGAGAGAAATGGAGTGCATGTATGTGCCTATATGGCCTAAGTATAAACCAAGGTAAAGCCTGTGTATTAATGCACTGCTGTCTATCTGAATACCCTTCATTTCTTTCTTACTTGCAACTAAATATTATTTGTTTTGCAGGAACAGATTTTGCAGTCTTGTAACAGAATGGATTTTCATTGACAGTTATATATATGTAATGTTACTATTGTATAAGAAGCAATTTCAACAGATTGCTGTAAACAAAATTTTAAACATCTGTTTTGCTTTGTCTTGTTCCATTTATTCTCTCACTATCATTACTAAAGCATAGCTTCAGACCTCAGTTTTCATTGTATATGTGCGTCCTTTGTGTGCATATGCTCCTCATGTACCAACATATCAATAATTCTGCGTCCCAATTTACTGTATGACTAGAGTATTACATATTCCAGAAGTTTTACGCAATCACAACGCAAGAGGAAAAAAAGCTGACAATGATATTCCACGTGGGCCAGGAGAACTTCTCCCAGATGGCAAACTCAATTTCATATCTAAGCAACATAATAGCTTGCCAAACACTTCACATCCCCTCTATGCTTTCTTGCAGCCAAATATCTGCTACTGCTGCTCTTTTTTTCAAATCCTTAGCTGTGTAAGTACGTGTATGTGGGTCACTGAGTGTGGTGGTAAACATTTTGTGGCTAGAATTCATGCTGAACGCTGCAAGACCTTGGACAGGGAAAAGTTGTGCCGAGGAGAAAGTTGTAAAAGTAGAGGCAGACTGATATATCAGCCAGGTTTATGGATGATAATTAGTCTTAGCGTTGATTAACAATGGTGTTTCAGCTCAAGAAATAATAAAATAGAGTAAACTGATCATAATGGTAATAGAGATAATACTAATACTATTACTACTAATAATAATTTTTAAAAAATATATACATTTTCATAAATAATAAAACAACAAAAAATGGTAAATTATTATATATAGCCTATACAGTGGAGATCAAAATAAGAGAACAACCTATCATTTCCTAAAATTCAAGATCACCACTTAGTCCTCTTTAAAGTTATGCTAACAGCAGTAGAAGGGCAGTTTTTAAACATATTTCATAAAATAATGAAGCACAGTATAAAAAACTTAAATGATATATTTGAAAAAAAAAAGTCTGATCAAAATTAGAGAACACATATCTCCCAGTTATTGGTGTTAATCTGGCACCTGGTGCTTATTTCCTTAATTATATGATAAACCCTATTTAACTGGCAGCATTCCTCCAATTTTCACTAAGATTGCAAGATGACGGGCTGCTCTGTGACTGAAACCCTGCGACAGGAGGCGGTCCAGATGAAGGCCAAAGGGATGACCCTTTCAGCCACTGCAAGAGAAGTTGGTCATTAAAAATCTGATTTCTTGAATATTGCTGGTATACAATGAACCTAATTTATTCACGTAAGACAAACGAATGAGCGGACAGGATAATACAGTGACTCTCAATGGGGAACTGGTTCAACACTGCAGCTGGAATTGCTCGCCAGTTCATCGCTGAACAGTGTAAAGATCTGTCTCGGCATGTTTAAGTGAAATCAGACTGACTACTCTATCACTCTATCGCTCTCTCTCTCTCTTTGTCACATATATATATATGTATGTGTGTGTGTGTACTGTGTATATATACACACAAACACACACATTTAAAAATGCCATGTTTACTTCAATGTGATACTTGTCGTTTTACACCCATTTTTTCAGTGTCAGTGTAGATTTTGTCAAGATGTTGCCTTGTTTACTTACTAAAACTGTTGATAAAATCCTCCAGGTCCTATAAGTTCTTTTGCTACTCAGCATGCAATTTAAGTTCTTCCCCATTGTTATTCGGTGATGATAAGCTTTAGCTTTGCCACTCAACACAGCTGTCACAAAACAGCTATTATAAAATGCTACAAACAATCATTTCAACAACTGCTGAATAATGAATGCAACGAGAACCCAGGCCAAGTGTGCCAGCTTCCACTCACCAGGAATCACTGGGAATTAAGGATAGGCATGAGAACCAGAAGTACTCAGAAGTGACAGCAATGATCATAACACCCAAAAATAAAACTGATCATAAAACCCAATAAAAAAATAAAAATAAATAAATAAATAAAACATTTGTGATTAGATCAGCATATTAGAATGATTTCTGAAGGATCATGTGACACTGAAGACTGGAGTAATGATGCTGAAACATAAATAAATTACATTTTAAAATGTATAGGAAACAGTTCTTTTAAAACTGTAATACTATTTCATAATATTACTTGTTTGTGCATTTTTGTGCATTTTGTGCATTCATATTACTTGTTTGTGCATTCAAATAAACACAGCCTTGGTAAGCATGACAAACATGAAAAAAATCTTAATGATTCCAAATGCAGTTACAAAGAATTCATGCAGAGATTTCTTATTAATAAGCCAAGCAACAGACAGAGTCAGTCTGGAGGCTGGTTATCACAATGACGTGAGCTGAGTTTTTATAGAATTGTATAGCTTAATTATTATCTGGAATTATAACAGGGATTATCTAAAAACAATCCTTTCTAATTTTCATTAAGCACCTGCTATCTTAATGGGTTTAGGATAACGAGCATGTCTGTATACTCCAATCGCGCAACGTGACACATTTCTGTGCTTTATAATACAGACAACCTCAATCTCAACTGTGGCACAAGGCCAAAATGTACGTTTTTGTATTTAAATCTCAAAGTCTGAACTGCCGCCCATTCACACAGACGGCCCAGCCTGTGACTGTGATTCTTGTGCCATGTGACAGTGTCAGCGGTGGTCTGGGCCTTGGATGTGGAGAATGCAAATGTAGCTGTGAGATATTTTTGGGGCTCAGCCTTAATCCAGATTCTGTCCCTCTGTGCCACAACATCTTCTGAATAATGAATGAGACGAGAATCCAGGCCAAGTGTGCCAGCATCCACTCATCAAGAATCACTGGGAATTAGGGATGGGTGTAAGGACGCGAGAACTCAGAAGCAACAGCGATGATCGATCATGAAACACAATAATTGCATGGCTTTTTGTTGAAACATTTCACACTGATTGCAATTCAGCAAAACGTGCCAAACGTGGGCTCATTTTCAATTTTGTGATTGGTTACAGTGTCGCTTTCACATGACCTTGATGCATCAGAAAGCAATTTGTGTCACCACTATACACTGTGACTTTCAGTTTGAGGAAGCACAGAGGAGAGTCTCTTCTTTTCTAACAGTTAGACAGAATGCAGCTGAATGCAACAGTACGCATTTTTACCAGTCCAGAGGTTTTGACGTTATGGGGACCCCCAGGAGGCCACAAGAGTGTGCTAGGTGGTCTATGAGAAACCTGAGACAAGCTAATGACCTTGTTTGACCAGCTAGAAACCATGAAACACCAGCTATCATCAAAGCTGCATTTAGATTGATTCATCAAATGGTGAATTAAGGGAAAGGCTCCAGATTCTTTTCATACTCATTTCATATCTTTGAAAATCTCTTAAAATCAACATAAAATCTAAATTGGCCCGATTTAATTTTCAAAATACACTTTCATGATTAAATTGTGAATAATTTATTGGTTAATGTTAGAAACCAATGGCCAGTTGCATAAATACTGTAATACTTTTCAAATCAAATTAGACAAAAAATAATAAGTCTTTATGAAATAACTTGCTCTGTCTCTGAAAGGGCTTTCCAGTCTCCTCTGTTTGCTTTTGGGAGGCATTGTGCAGTTGTTGTCCCAGGGTCCCACGGTCCTTTAATCTAGCCCTGAATACTGAAGGCCACTACTGGTATAAGAAATTATCAAAATCATTAGTTACATTTACATATCTTGACCAAATAATGCATTTATATGATTTCTCAATCAGAAAAACAGCTCTAATGTAAACACCTCAATCAATCCAACTGAGGAGCAACAAGGCGTCTTACGAATGTGTGTACGTTTATTTACATCTTACAAGCTGGTCAGAGGAAGAGACCGATTATTATACTATCTGCTAAAAAAGCTCTTCTGACAAATGTGCCATCTTTTTTAGGCATGCCATCGAAGCAAAAGACAGAATTACGCTCACAGCAGCTCCAGTGAGATTATCACAGTGCTTTCCAAATTCTTTGGAATACGTGTAATGCACATGTACGTACATGAATATATGATTGAAAAGTTTGAGCTACATATAAACATAACTTTCAAAATCTGAAACTGACAGAAATTAGCACATGCCTATTATTCTGTCTCTGCTTCTGTCAAATGTTTCACCAACCTTGTTTTTTCAATTTGAAAAAGACCTGAAAGAAAAAAACAATCAACTGCCTTATTACAAGCACAACAATGTCTAACTGCTTATGTATTCCACAGGTGCTTCCATTTAGAGGGATATTGCAGAGATAACAAAACACCACAGCAGGCTTTTTTTCCAACCTTCAAACACGTATTCAAAGAACAGTTTGAAAACAAACAGCCAAAGCGATTGAAACATTGTGTGGAGTGTTCAAACAGAAGCCCTAATAAATGGTGATGCATTAAAGGAGAGGCTGCTGAGGCTCTCTTAAAGCTCAGTGGATTATCGATCAGGAGTCAGGATGTGCTGAGGGATTCTGCAGTCCTCCTGTTCCGGCCTCACTCAAGTGTCCAGCGCACCATGCTCTGTGTTAATGCCTCAAACCTCTGACAGCCCCCTGAACGAACACAGCTCAGTGGGAGAGGATGAAAAGGGGGAAACTGAAGCTGAAGGAGGAAAGAAACGCTATCAAATTTGTACAAAAAAAAGAAGAAATTGGACTAGAGATTGGAATCCAGACAACAAAGTGGACTAGAGACTGGAATCCAGATTCTTGGTAAAGCGCCCACACTTTTTCTGATAAAAAGCATCATGCCCGTTCAAACTGTCCCTTCACGATTTTTGAGCCCAGCAAATTCTGAAAGCTTCTGGATTTTGAAAGAAATAAATAAACTAGAAAGTAACCCAATTTGGGTGGTTTTGCAACCCACAGATGAAACAAATATGGATAAACCGAGGATGTTTGCTCGTTCATTTAATCCAGCATAAGGGGTTGATTTATGCTAGTTTGTTTTTACAGGAATACTGTCTTAATTTTACCTCATACATGGGTTAATATTTTCAGATGAACCTAAAATACCAGCTAAAAAAATCCCTTAGCATTCTGTAAAATACCCTATACATAACCACAGTGTTTACACAAATCATACTTTATTTTGGATTAATAAAATTCATACAGCATATTTTATACACTTTTTATTAATGTATACAATAATATCTTTTTACATTTAAAACAGTTTATCAAACATTTTGGAAATAAACATTTTAAATAAAAAAATAAATAACTTTAAATAATTCAAGTGTAACCCAGTTTTTACACTTTTTTTTACACTTTTTTTTATCGTAAAAAAAAACAATTTTTTGCTAAACTACTGTGTCAGAAATCACCTATTCACAAACGTTTGATCTGTCAAGTTGCACCTTCCACAGATTATCTATTTTTAATTGAAAATGAAATTGTAACCACTTACATGTTGCTCTGAACTCAATGCTTTTGTTTCCCAGCTGAACACAAAAATAAGTTATTAAAATATCAAAACTGTGTGTAATGATCTTTGGCTGTTAAGATCAGCTGGTTTATTAATATAAATAAATGCAATAATGTTGTTATGTTAATGGCCAACAATAATTTCAACATTAATGTATTCTCTCATGTAAATATGAAAATATTCACTACATTTTTATTATTTTCATTAATATATTCCACTTCCCTCCTCTTTTATACATATTGCCTATATGCCCCTCAAAAGTCTGGGGTCATTGGAGTCAAATAAACACAAATAGGATTTCTATCTAAATAAATGCTGCTCTTTTGAACTTTCTATTCTTTAAAGAAGCCTGAAAAAGTATGTCTTGATTTATTAAGCAATAAAACTGTTTAAAAATAGTTAAGAAATATTTCTTGAAATCAGCATGATCAGCAGCAAATCAGAATATTAAAAACAACTCTTGCATGCTACTGCTACACATATTTTGCTTCTTAGTTGTTAAAAAAAATGTTTTGTCCTCTTTGGCACTGGCTCATCTCGCCAAGGGCAAAAAGTCAGCCAGGACCATAGGCGCCGATTTATGTTTCGGCCGGTGCATGCTCAAACACTAAAGTAAGTAATATAAAAATAAAAATATAAAATAAAAATACTTACTGTTAGTAGAATGTCTGAAGTGGACAATCGAAATAAAGTGTTGCCAAAACATTTTCACTGCTGTTTCCATGACAAAATAATAACTGGGCTAAGTTATCATACACAACCGCAACAAATTTAATATTTTCAAATATTTCATTCTCATTACTCAGTAATTAATTATACTGGCCGTTAGTTTTTTTCTCCATTGGATGGTGCGTTTGATGAATTTACTACACAAAATTTATCTTTCGAAGTGAAATGTATTGACTGCAAATACATTATTTAGTAACCAATCAAATAATACACACATTCTTTCTATGAAGGTTGCGCTTCACTAAATAAAATGATTTAATAAATACCTGTTTACAATAAGCACTTATTTTGGCATACACAGGACAAAGTTTGAAGAAGCGCAGAGCCATGATCACAAACTTATATGGGAGAGCAACCCCACTGCAAGCTGAGAGATTCGTGCTGGCAACCTCTCGTATTACAATAACGCATTTAATGACATTTGCCATTAAAATAACGCCAAAAACTGCCTCAAATGGACTATGAAAACGAGAATAAAGTCATACAAGCTGCAATCCATTTCTTATTGGTTAAAATGAATGGAGACTCTCTCATGTTTTTCCATGGGTGCTCGAGCCCCTGAGCACCTACAGGATCAGTGGCTATGGCCAGGACTACCGCCGGTGCCCCTTAAAAACACAGGTGCATGATGCCATGTTTCTGATGTAATGTTTAGAGTGTGAACTGACGCAGTCTGTTCTGTTGCTACTCTTCTCACGTCCCCATAAACAGAGGATCAAGCCTCTGTATGAAAAGCATCTCGCTCATCTCACAGCTGGTCTGTTTACCTGCTCGACACACAAACAGATTAATACTCTCTCCCCCAGTCCCCTATCTTATCTCATGAACACATGCGCACACACACACACAGATTAATGCTTTCTGTTTCAATATGTCAGCTACACACAGGCACACACACTGATATGACATTCTGTTTAATGTCTCTGGAGTTAAAAAATGAAATGGATGATTCTTAAGGTGCTTAGACACAGTTGTTGGCTCTGCGCTCGTATGTCTGCTGTGGGATCACGTTGTTAAAAATGCCTCATCCAATCTAAACGGTAATCCAGCTAAACGGTTGGTGGGATATGACCTCATGACCAGACCCACACAAAATTTGGTTCATTTGATCATGCATTCAGCTAGGATTGACAGCATAGTACCCTCAGCTCATTTGAACACATTTTACCATGGTTAAATCCATTCAGCTCAGATAATGCGAAACAGTCTGCAGGTTCAGTGCGAGCCTGTTTTTGAGCAACGGATTACATAGGGTGTCAGTGATTGATTAGCTGTTGGTGTAACTTGGACAAGCAATACATTACATATGGGCGGTTGTTAACTAATGGGTAATGACCTGGGCTACAAACCAAAAGGTTGCTGGTTCAGTCCCAAATTGGGCTAGATCACAATCAAGATGCTGTTCGGGGTGAAAAGTGTCTTGCAAGTGGCAGAGAAAAATCAAGGGTTTAAACGATTCTGGTGTGTGTCCTAAGCCATGTGTGCCGCTGCATCAGGGCTGATGTCATTTGTGGATTAGTCTTGATTCCCACTATTTGTTGTTCTGTCAAAAAAAGAGTGAACTAGAATCAGATTGACCACAATGGTAGGGACACGTGTGAGCGACAGCAGAAAATCCCATAATACCGGTCTCCTCTTCTCACTGTGACCAAATGATACAAACACTGACAACATGATACACACAAAACTATTCACATCAGTTTATTCACACTGAATGGAAAATACACCAACACCAGCAGGCTGGACACGGGACTAGAATTATTAAATCTCATTTGTTGATTAAATTCAGAATAAGAACTAATAAAAACACATGCATCCTACCTGCATCACTGCAGTGTACATTTATGCGTTCGGTAGGGAAGGGTCCACAGGGATGCATAGTTTCATTCTAAAATCTAATTTTTCCACACACACACACACAAAAAATGGGGCAAAAATCCACAAAGATTAGTGTGACAGAAAGTAGGCTGCATATTTAAAAACTATTAATAAATATTACTATGTTCTGCATATTTAATATACACTGTAAAATGTATATTATTATTATTAGAAAAAATATTAAAAATTAAATATGAAATATAAAAATACATTTCATGCATCTGAACATTTTATGAAAGCCGTATAAATCTGCTATTGTTTGATTTGTCTTGTCTTGTATAAAGCATGTTTTTTATTCCTATAAAACTTATCATATTTGATACAAAATATGGCCTCAAAATTATCAACATAATTTAAACCCTGTTGAAAAACCTGTTGTAATCTTCTACATGCCTTCTGTCATCTGAGTTTATACTTTTTTAACAAGTAAAAGGCCTTTTAGTATAATTGTAAGAATGTCTTACATCACGTTGTGTAATTCTTGTATTTCTGCTTTGATGCTTTAATCATTTTTATAAAGCAAGCATAAGAACAGTATTGTTAGTAATATTTCAAGATGAACATACAGGACTGAAGTAACTTAAGATTACTTCATTGTCCAATTATTTGTTCATCTTTCAGTCTTTATTGTATTACAGTGCATTATATGTTCTTTTCTCATTACAATAAAAATGTCTCGGTTACGTATGTAACCCTCGTTCCCTGAAGGAGGGAATGCAGACGTCACGTCGGATGACCGATGAAATTGGGATCTCGCCAGAGAGACCAATCCACTTCGAGTGTAACTATACGAGCCAATGGACATTGGCATGCGATTATTGCATCCAGCTGCCGCTGATCACAGCGTGAGTATAAGAGGCAGCAGGTGCACCGCATTAATTCATCCTTTCGCTGAGGAGCCGAGCCGGTGACCCGGCAGCTCAGCGGTGGTACAGCAACTGTGGCGACGGGACTAGACGTCTCCATTCCCTCCTTCAGGGAACAAGGATTACTTACGTACCCGAAACGTTCCCCTTTCAGTCGATCACTCCGAGTCACGTCGGATGACCGACGAAATTGGGATCCCTACCAAAGCGCCACGGGAGCTGCCCCTTCCAGTGCCCTGTGTAGGCCTCCTGATCCTTCCTATAAAGCAGACGATAGGACCGGGCTCTACACAGAGAAGATCAACTACTGATGTTCCTTGAGCAACCCAAACAGTAGGACTAGGATAACACTGGGAAGCGTGCCCTTCCACTTGGAAGAGGCACACTGCGGAGTCACCTCCTCCCAGAGGGGGTTAAGTGACTTTTAGACATGCGAAGTAACCCCGTAGGGCCCTATTGCACATGGAAGTCACTGAGATGGCTTAGGCTGCATCATTAGAGACGGCAGAAAGTGGTCTGCCAGGGGAAACACGGCTCTAATAAGCATACTGTGGAATACACATATGGGATCCCAGCAGGGTCTCTCATATGGGCACTAGCCTCACACCAGATTTCAAGAATTCATTGGCTGAAAGGCCTGGCGCCGGACGCTCCGCCACATCTGGACGCTGGAGTGTTGGAGGACTTGACAGGGTTTGCCTGGTTAAGGAACTCTCTGGAGAATTAGGCGTAAGAACGCCGTAAGCCGACTCTGAGCAGGGCCTCTCGGTGCCACTACCCGTTTGAGGTGAGAACACAGGAGGAAACCGGTTCAACACGTAGGCTATAAAACCTAGCAAATGTGTTGGGAGTCGTCCAACCCGCAGCTCTACAGATGTCTGCTGGCGAGGCACCACGAGCCAGTGCCCAGGACGATGTGACACCCCTAGTGGAGTGAGCACGCAACCTGAGCAGGCAGGGCACACATTGTGCTTCGTAGGCCAAGGTGATGACATCCACTATCCAGTGGGCCATCCTGTGCTTGGAGACAGCCTTCCCCTTCTGCTGTCCTCCGTAACAGACAAAGAGCTGTTCTGAGGTCCTGAAGCTCTGAGTTCTATCCACGTACTGTTGCAGTGTGCGTACAGGACAGAACAAAGCTAGGGCTGGGTCTGCCTCCTCCAGGGGCAGCGCTTGCAGGTTCACTACCTGGTCCCTGAAGGGAGTGGTAGGAACCTTGGGCACATAGCCGGGCCGTGGCCTCGGTGTTGCACTGGAGTCAGCCGGCCCAAACTCAAGGCACGACTCGCCGACCAAAAATGCCTGCAGGTCCCCCACCCTCTAAGAAACTTCAACTCGACTGACTGCAACGGCTCAAAAGGGGCAGTTTGTAGGGCTCTTAGCACCAATGCCAAATCCCAAGAGGGTAGGGAGGGAGGCCTAGGAGGAATTAACCTCCTGTCCCCCCAAAGAAACCTGACGACCAGATCGTGCTTCCCCACCGACCTCCCCTCTATGGGGTCGTGGTGGGCGGAAATAGCAGCAACCTACACCTTAAGGGTGGATGGGGACAACCTACGCTCCAACCCTTGTTGCAAAAAGGAAAGCAAGGCTCTGATCAAACATCTCCGGGGGTCCTCATGGTGAGAGGAACACCATTCGACGAACAGGTTCCACTTCAGCGCGTAGGCCCGTCTTGTGGACGGTGCTCGTGCTGAAGCGATAGTGAGAGCTACCTCCTGGGGTAGGTCACCTAGAACCTCCATGTCCCATCCAGGGACCACACATGGAGTTTCCACAAGTCTGGACACGGGTGCCAGAGGGTGCCCTGTCTCTGACAAAGCAGATCCTTCCTCAGAGGAATCAGCCAGGGAGGGGTTGCCGCGAGGAGCATGACTTCTGGGAACCAGGTCCTGTTGGGCCAATATGGAGCCACTAACAGGACCTGCTCCTCGTCCTCCCTGATCTTGCACAGTGTCTGTGCTAGTAGGCTCACTGGGGGAAACTCATATTTTTGCGCAGGCCCTGGGGCAAGCTGTGTGCCAGTGCATCCGTGCCGAGCGTTGCCTCGGATAGGGAGTAGAACCACTGGCAGTGGGTGGTTTCCGGAGATGCAACCTGGTCTACCTGAGCAACTCCGAACTGACTCCAAATCAGCTGGACCGCCTGGGGATGGAGTCTGATTGAACACTCCTGGGATGTGGATGGCACGAAGGGACCTCAGATGCTTCTGACTCCAGAGGAGGAATGAGGGATCTGTCCACGGGCTGAGGGTCTTGCGGCAGGCCGGTGTAATCTGAACCCGGTGAGTACCGCGTTTCCACGCCCACCTCGGGATTCGACCATGGAGCCAGTGCTGAAGCGGTCTCATATGGAGCAGACCGAGCGGAACTATCACCGCAGCTGCAGCCATATGCCCCAGGAGCCTCTGAAAGAGTTTCAGTGGGACCGCCGTCCTGCCTGATAAAGTCTTGAGGCAGTTCAGCACCGACTGAGCACGTTCCTGGGTGAGGCGTGCTGTCTGGTTGAACGAATCCAACTCCATGCCGAGAAAAGAGATCCTCTGCGTTTGCTCTTTTCCCTGTTGACCCGAAGACCCAACTGGCTGAGGTGTCTGAGCACCAGGTCCCTGTGTGCGCACAACTGATCGCGAGACTGAGTATGAGCCAGTCGTTGAGATAGTTGAGGATGCGCACCCCCCGTTCTCTCAAGGGAACAAGGGCTGCCTCTACTACTTTGGTGAAGACACGAGGCAACAGGGACAGCCCGAAGAGCAGGACCTTGTACTGATATGCCCAACCCTCAAACACGAATCGCAGGAATGGCCTGTGTCGCGGGAGGATCGAGACATGAAAGTATGCGTCCTTCAGGTCGATCGCTGCAAACCAGTCTTGAGAACGGATTCACCTGAAAATGCGTTTCTGCCTCAACATCTTGAACGGCAGCTTGTGAAGCACACGGTTCAAAACTCGCAGATAAGTTCGGTCGTAACTCACCCCTTTTCTTGGGCACAATGAAGTAAGGGCTGTAAAACCTTGACCTCATATCGGCTGGAGGGACCGGCTTTATCGCATCCTTCGTCAGCAGGACTGCGATTTCCGCACGCAAGACAGGGGCATCGACGGCATTGACTGAAGTGAACCGGATGCCCCTGAACTTGGGGGGACGCCGGGTGAACTGAATTGTGTAGCCGAGTATGATGGTCCGCAGGAGCCACCGGGACGCCTGGACGGGCCTGGACGGGCTGAGCATCCTGCCTGCGACCGGCTCCACGACGCTGCCTGGTGGAAGGCTGCTGCGGCTGCGCGGGAGCAGGGGCAGCTGCAGGGGGGGCGCCCACGGTAACGAGCAGGCTGAGGGGCTGTAACCGGGGTGGAAGCACCAGGTTTCCTCCGGCGCATGATGTGTTTGATCGCCTCAGTCTGCTTCTGTGCTGCCGAGAACTGCTGGGCAAAGTTCTCGACAGCGTCGCCGAAGAGGCTGGTCTGCAACACGGGAGCATTCAGGAACTGTGCCTTCTCCTGTTCCTTCATGTCAGCCAGACACAGCCAGAGCTGGCGCTCTTGGACCACTAGCGTGGACATCGCATGAACCAGAGACTGTGCAGTCACCTTCGTCGCTCGAAGCGCGAGGTCTGTCGCAGCACACAGTTCATGTAGAACCACCAGGTCGTGGCCACTCTCATGCAGGTCTTTCAGGGCTTTGGCCCAGTGGACCTCCAGTAACACCATGGCGTGGAGGGCAGAAGCCGCCTCCCCAAAAGCTCTGTAAGCACTGCCAGTTAGGCCTGACGAATACTTACAGGCCTGTGAGGGGAGACACGGATCACCCCACAGAGTGGTAGCAGCTGTTGGACACAGTTGCATGCCCACAGACCACTCCACCGAGGGGATGCCCGCGTACCCCAAAGCGGCCCCACCATCGAGGGTGGTGAGGGCGGAGGAGCCACAAGATTTGTTGCGGGCAGTGAAAGGTGCCCTCCACGATCTAGTGAGCTCCTCATGCCCCTCAGGGAAGAATGGCACCAGAGTGGAGCGCTAAGAACCAGCGCGATCCCCACCGAGAAACCATTCGTCCAGCCTCGAAGGATTGGAACGCAGTGGAGAATTCCACACAAGCCCGACATACTCGGCGGCCCGGAAAAGCATAGTCGTCATCTCTGGGTCTGGCTCGGACAATACTACCACACCCGAAGAGGGCAACGCAGCCGAGTCGTCATCCCCATAGAAAGAGGGCTTGCCCTCCGATACAGTGATTGACATCTGGTCGTCACAGGGGGCACCGAAGGAAACGAGTGGTGCCCTCTGTCCTGCAGAGGGCCCAGCCCGCTCCAACGGCAGCTCCACCGGCTGCAGAGCGCTTGAGGGGTGAGGAGCTCCACTTGGGGAAGCCCTCACCATGATCCTCAAATCACCTCTGACTCCACTGGCCGCAGCGCCGCCCCGGGTGCCGGGACGAACGCTGGATCGCGGCGGAGG
This sequence comes from Spinibarbus caldwelli, assembly GCA_039654775.1. Taxonomy (NCBI): domain Eukaryota; kingdom Metazoa; phylum Chordata; class Actinopteri; order Cypriniformes; family Cyprinidae; genus Spinibarbus; species Spinibarbus caldwelli. The sequence goes on from CM077218.1 coordinate 35,070,307, forward strand.
CAGAGGGACTCCGCCATGTTTGACATAGCGGAGTCTTTTATGCAACTCCGAGATGGTCATGTCCCCACAAGAAGAACATGAACCATCCACGAAAGCTTCCTCAGCGTGCTGAATGCCCAGACACGTGAGGCGGTGATCGTGACCGTCCTGAGGCGCCAGGAAACGACCACACCCAGAAACACACGGGTGATAAGACATCTTTAAAAAGACGCAATCACCCGTGTTGCTCTTTTAGAGAAACACTCTTTTAGAGAAATTGCTCTTTTAGTGCTGAAGCACGCAGGGGAGCTGGCCACCACACACTCCTGGTGTAGCTGTCTGCACGATCTTTGTTGAAGCCGTGAGACCGTGACCACCGCTGCTGTTGCTGTAACGCTCGTACTCGCTTGTTCTCTCTGCAACACCGAAGTAGAGAGCGGTAGTGATGCACCACCACTCAGCTCCGAATCGAAAGGATGAATTAATGCGGTACACCTGCTGCCTCTTATACTCACGCTGTGATCAGAGGCAGCTGGATGCAGTAATCGCTTGCCAATATCCATTGGCTCGTTTAGTTACACTCGAAGTGGACTGGTCTCTCTGCCGAGATCCCAATTTCGTCGGTCATCCGACGTGACTCGGAGTGACCGACTGAAAGGGGAACTACAGAGCTTTGATCATAAAACTAAGCATTTAAATAGAGTATTATTAAATATTACATTTGGGAGATAGACAACTGATATAGTCTGCTATGCTGTTTATGGATGTACATTGAAAGCACCGGAATTTCATCTTTCTTTTTGACCACATAAATATCAGAAACTGCATCAAATTGCATATTTTTACTCAGTTTGAGCCCCTAAATAAAACTCAGGTGTTTTATGAGCTCCATATTCTCTTATATCATTATCTCTATGAGCCATAAAAGCCAAACGTATCAAATATGATACTCAACAAAAAACATGTGAAAAATGTTATTTTTAAGATTATTTATTTTGTCTAAAGGTTCAATAATCTGTTCCACAAAAGGAAATAGACTATTATTTCATAATATTAGGCTTTACAGTGGAGAGGACACAGACTTAAAGAGTACAATAGAACTCTGTCAATTACATATTCACTTTAAAGATGAACTGAGACAGACCTCAAAAAAAAGAAAAAGAAAAGCAGCAGTGGAAGAAAGTGGTGAGAAGTTCTGAGAGCAGACAAAGAAAAATCACTGTGAGACAGAGACAGGGGAAGACCTGAAAAAAGACACAATGTCTGATTACAGGAGAAACAAAATGTCAGAGTTCATGTGACAAGACATGATTTGAGTGCCCTAGATCCCACTGAAATGTCACAGTATGCACTCATACATAATACAGTATTCTTATGATGTTACTGTGATGTGAAGCATCTCTTCAGTTCCTCTAGATCGTTAGGAATGGATGCATGTCTATGAGGAAGTGAGAAATCAGGTATTTATCAGCCTGAAATTGTGTTGAGATACATTATGTTTGGTGAAGACACGTGTTTGGCTTGCTGGAGTAATATTACATCCCTTTATCTGCATTTTATATAGTGTAATAAAGACAGTCAGGCAGTTTATGAGACAGCGGTGTCCTGTGAGACACCTGTGTCCTGGATATAAAAAACGCTGTGTGCCTTTATCTGTCCTGTCAGTGGAGCTTCTGGTTAAATTCCAGGTAAATTATGTTTTTCTTTAACTAGAGTAGACTAATGTTTTCCAGAGCTGGTGCCAGTTTACATTTATAAAGCATAACAATGAGATCCCAGTAGTAAAAAGCCCATTGATTTTCTCCACAGAGAAATAGATTTTTTTATCAGTAATGTATAGGCCTAAGTCTTTCAAAACAGACCATGAGCTTCTGCAGAAGCCACAAGTCAATGTGATTTCAAAATTGTGTTTACAAGTCAAACTCTCAGTGAATACCTACACTTTCAATAAATCCTGAAAACCAAAAATCAGAGAAATCTGTTACTGTGACTTTCCACCTTCCATGAAGCACTAAAACCGGGCTCACACTACAGGATTTTTAGCCCGATTTCACCCCAATTTCCCCCTTTTCATTTGCAGTTAGCTGATCATTCGCAAAGGTTTATGGGATAGTGGTTCATTCCAACAATCGTCTCCTGTTTTGTCTTGTTTTGTGTTTGAATCCATGTAAACCTCAATAGTGATTCACACTCAAAAATCAATGAGTTCTGTTTTTAATAATTACATGCGGAAAAAGACAACTGTTTCGACTCGCATGTGATTAATCAAAACAGTAAAAGCATTGAGGTTTGGATAGTAGTTCATTCCCTGAAGTACTCGTTTTTCCAGTTTTCCAGTAATGTTTATTCTGATTCGTAACTCTTCAATGAAAGATTTTTTTCAATCCCTGTGGAGATGAGTGAGAAAAATACTTCCAGAACTAAGGCTGCTGAAAAAGTGGGCAGACACTGTTGGCTTGCGCTGTATTGCCTCATATATTGAAATTGTATCACAGACGTTCCTTGCTTTGATAGGCTGGGAAAAAAGTAATAGGCAGGCACAGTGCCCTAAAGAATGATCTTCCGTTTCCACTTTAAACAGGCCATCTTGCAACACATCAGAGCCCAAATCCCATCAGGCGATGCACACTCAACATTAAATCTGTTGTTTTATGCAGCATACTGTATCTACAGAGTATCGCAATGCTCAGTACCAAGGACCAATCTTTTCTGCACTGATTTTCAGTGCAGGCACTCCACCACTGCTGAGTCTACAGGGTCACGGCAAAAGAAAAGAAATAATATTATGCCCAAGTTGTGGGAGTGAATTGAATGTAATGAGATAAACAGACCACATAGCACAAAATAATGGCAAGAAAACTAATTTACTGCATTGTGTTTCACACTACGATACACATGATTCACAAATAAATGAGCTGGTTCTTTCAGTGAAAGGGATGTTTAAGGGATGGTTTCATAACAAATCATTCACTGAATGTACTCACTTACTGAACCGCAAGTCATGTACAACTTGAAATGAAGCATGAAATTGTTTATGAACTAAAAGTTCATGAAACTTAAATTACTTTACTATTGTTCATATGATAATCTGTATTATATTGGTCATTACTTTCAACTAACACCAAATCTAAAGCCAGTCATTGAAATTAAAATGAAATAATTATATGAATAATTAAAATATTATATGAAAACCTTAAACTTAAGAAAACTTAAATTTGAAATTAGAAATGTCACCTTGACTAATTGAAATAAAAGTTTAAGTATGAACATTCCTTTACAAAAATAAATAAAAAAATAAAAACTACAATTGAAATAAAAATAAATAAAAGCTAAATAGAAATATTTAAAAAAGACAAAGGCACATCACAAAATGACAAAAAAAATGAAAACTCAAAAATATTAAAAATATTAAGATAAAAGCTAATTCCTAACATAACTATGAATTACACCTCTACAACTTTAAATGTTACAAAAATAGTTTTTTTTTTTTTTAATTGTTCAAATGTAAGACTTAAGACCTTTTTTAAAACCTACACAAATAAAATTAATACCATATGAGTGAGGTAGGGAAATGTCTATGGTAACATATTAAACTGTAAAATGACTGTAAAAAGCATGATTTAGGCCTACAGTTCAGATAAAGGTTTTCACTAAAACAGAACGTTTTATAAAATGATAAACTTCACATTCAAGCCTTTAAACCATTTTTAAATTAATTTAAAATTAAACATTTTCTAAATTTAAAACTTCAAGACTTTTTAAAGGGTTACTCCACCCCAAAATGAAAATTTTGTCATTAATCACTTACCCCCATGTCGTTCCAAACCTGTAAAAGCTTTGTTCGTCTTTGGAACGCAATTTAAGATATTTTGGATGAAAACCGGGAGGCTTGTGACTGTCCCATTGACTACCAAGTAAATAACACTGTCAAGGCCCAGAAAAGTATGAAAAGCATCGTCAGGATAGTCCATCTGCCATCAGTGGTTCAATCTGAATTTTATGATGCGACGAGAATATTTTTTGTACGCAAAGAAAATAATAGTAACGACTATTTTTCAAAAATGTGTCTCCTCTCTGTCTCTCCACGTCACCGTAGCACCATTTTAGAGATTATCCACTGAACGCAAACTGCGTACGCTCTTCTGTATCAGTCGCAACACAAGGATGCACTATTTTCATTCAAATCAAAGCGTAAATACACGTAGACACAGAGGAGACGAATTGTTGAAAAAAAATCGTTATTTTTATTTTCTTTGTGTACAAAAAGTATTCTCGTCGCATCATAAAATTCAGATTGAACCACTAATGGCAGATGGTCTATCCTGACGATGTTTTTCATACTTTTCTGGGCCTTGACAGTGAGAATTACTTAGCAGTCAATGGGACAGTCACAAGCCTCCCGGTTTTCATCCAAAATACCTTAAATTGTGTTCTGAAGACGAACGAAGCTTTTACGGGTTTGGAACGACATGGGGGTAAGTGATTAATGACAAAATTTTCATTTTGGGGTGGAGTAACTCTTTAAGGACCCTCAGAAACCCTGCATGTAGCTAATTTTAAGTGCAATGGACGTAAACCAGGGGCTCCCATGATATAAAGAGAACATTCCGTAGGAAACCTGCCCACCACACACATTTTTCCACCCTGTTTCATCACCTCTTCTTCAACTCTTCCAATGTCTTTTCCTTGCCATTCTCTACTTTGCTTTCTGAAATTCCCACAGAATGAATGTAGGAGTCTGAATTGCCTGTCCACTTGTCTTTCAGTAGAAGGAAAACCTTACAGCTCTTTTCAATCATCCTGCTCGCGTTTCTGTGAAAAGACTCTCTGAAGACAGACAGAAACTACGTATTAAAACAACCTCTCTCCTTTTTCCAGTCGCAGGCTATTCTTAGCACATCACATGAGTGTGTTTATTGGCTGACAGCTGCAAATTAAACGCAGTGCGCTGATATAAGAATTGACGTTCAATTTCACCTGGCAATTACACAAGCATAGCGAGACCCAGTAGCTCCCTGAAACATAAAGAACTTATCTGGATCCATTTCTCAGACTAAGAGAGCGCAATATGTGGTCCAAAGAAATTAATAAAGCCTTGAATCAACTTTGCCACACCTAAAGTTTCAAAAACATTGCGTAGGAAATGTGCATGAATGGTTTTATAAGTTCAGACTTTATCAAGCAGCTTACATCCAACTCATTTCGAATGAACTGCAACGAAATAAACACCGAATTCATGCTATGTCTAAAATAATGAATTAAGCTCCCTGAAAAGCACTGAAAGAAGAAATGTTCTTTGTACATCTGAACAAGAATCGTTACATTTCTTTCTATTTACATCCCTAATCACAGCCCAGACCTTTAAATAGCCTACACTAAAGAATGCTTCACAGAGCAATACAAAAATCCTTATTTGTCATTGTGAAATGTTCAGGAACATTGCAATAGGTGGTACAGAGCACAGAAGCATATCAATAATGCTATTTTATACAGCTGAATAAAACACAATGTAAAAAAATATATATTTTATGCAATGCACTGTGTGTGACATGGGATGATCAAAATAAAGCAAGCATGCATTTTTCATGACTACAGCTCTGTGTGTGCTTTATGGCACACTTATCTTTAAAAGGAAGGTGTGAGGGCTGGATTTAATTTAGATCTGATCTTCAAAAACTCTAATTTAATCCTATTTTGTGAGGTGATTAAAGGAGAAGAATCATCTAGAAAACAAAAAGAGCGCAGCTGGATCAGTTTTCCTTGCCTTCGGGGGATTGCTATTCAAGCAAGTGAAGATTTTGACAAAGTGCTTGTTATTCTAAAAGGCCAACCGAAGGAAATGTTAAACTCAGCTGGATGAACAATGTGTAAAGATATGCCTGAATGGTACATCATCTTCAAATCAGCAGAGATGTGATCATTAAAGCCCAGTTACAGCCCTAATCACACACTTGCACACACAAACAAACACAAGACAACATTGCTGCTACAATGACATGAGAATGTCTGAAACATTACTTAGAGAATCCACCCTATTGTCCTGCTTCTTAACTCTTTCTGAATTTATTTCTGAATCTCACTCTCTCTCTCTCTCGAGCTGCTACTCACAAAAAAAGTAAAAACATTTACCCATTATGCAAGAAATGCCAGTTTCTTCACAGTATCTCACTTTTTGACATTCAAAACCCCTGCTGCTTACTGCTTTATACCCCCTACTGCTTTAATATTTAGTTCCATTGGCAGCAGTGGAGTAGAACTGCTTCTTTCCCACTTAGACATCTCTTATCTTCACATACACATGGATTTCTATTATTTAGACAATTCAAATACATTTGGGCTACTATTACTAGTCCTATTATGTAGTAGTGAAATTGCTGGTTATTGCACATTGTTGTTGATGCTGCAGTAATTAGTAACTGAGATGTGTGTAAAATGTTTACTAATTGTACAGTGATGGTACCAGACTGTAATACTAGGTGTTTTCGCACAGCATAGTTCTAAGAACTCAGTTCTATGAACTAGCCAGCATGGTGGTTCCTAGAGAACCAATTTCTCCCTCAGGCCATTTTCCTGATTGCATTCACGCCAGCAGCAGGAACTCTGACGCGGCCGACAGCGACATCTTTATTCTCGGCATTCACAAACGTCAGCAATCAATGAATGGAGGACGGGGTGATCGGAGCTGTTTTTGTTGCGTGTCGTGGGTTCTGTGATAGCAGAGATGGAATGTAAACGCACAATTTACACGATTGAAAGAGTGTGAAAATCTGAGTAAATTTGTCAACTTGTCAACTTGTAGTGTTATCATCGAGGCTGAGAAAAGAACAATGCTGCAGACAACAGGTAAATGCTGTTATCTCTGTTTTCCATGTCAGTGGAGTAAATATTTTTACACAGCTTTTTAAAAATGCTGGGTAGCCGGTGTTTCGTATGCTTTTGGCCAATCAGCGTATACTTACGTCACTGGTAGTTCCTATAGAACTGTTTTAGACCCTATACTCTGAAGTAGGAATTAATTTAGTTCCCCTAAATAGAGTTCCTAGAACTAAATACGTTCCTAGTTCCTGCAGTGTGAACACGCAAAAAAGCGGGAGCTTCTGCCAATAGTTCTAGGAACTATGAAAAGGTTCCTCCAGTGCAAAAGCGCCTACCAAAACTAAATTATTAGACATGTCCCATGGTATTTACATGGTCCAAAAATGTTTCACAATCCTATCCTGACATTTATCTAAGGAACCCCATACATAATACAAGGGAGGAAAAAAACAAGATAACGTGGCCACAAATTAAAAGTTTGTTCTAATTACTTTTTAATTTGTTCCCTTGTTTAAGGGAAATTGTGGCCACATTGTACCAATTCATTCCACAAATCATGACCATGGTAGAGCGAATTAGTACAGCATGTCGTGACTCATGATTCACCTAAAACATTGTTACGATTTAACAAAAACAGGGGTTAGAGTGACACACAACAAGAGAAGAAAGAAGTGAACAAAAAATACACACACACACTTTTAAAAGTGCTTCAAAGAACAGAACAGGAAGCTGTCGACATTGCAGGTAGCTCCTGAGAGCACTAAAAACTTTAGACCAAAACCGAGCATTATAAATCCAGACAACAGTCTTACCATAGATAGAAAAGGCACCCCAGAGCTTACTCCCTGGGCTATTTTCACTGGTCCGTTTTGCTTTGTAAAGCTTATAAGCCTTCAGCAATTATCTGAGAAGATCCGAATAAAACTCTGGTGGCCCTGGCTTGTTTTACAAAAACGTAAAGTCATGGAGGAGGCCGCCAGCTCTTGCAACCCAAGGACTGTGTTAAATACAATTCTTGGCACTACACGAAAAAAAGCACTATAAGAAAACAACACATTTTCCCCAACCGTCGACAGCAGTGAGAGCCCAGGAGCAGGGTTATTGCAGGATGTAAGTGAAAACTCAATACTCATAGCATCAGCATACTACAAATGAGTCACAGCAGAGAGGAGCGCAGGAGGACACAGAGTCAAAATCACAGACAGCGCCACAGGGAAGCACTGTGACTCACCACATCTAAAATACACGATCGAAACCATATAATTACCGAGTGTTGTTGTGGTCAATACACAATCATAGGAAGAATCAAAAAGATGGAAATGTTTACCAACATTACAGAGTGGTGGCTGTCCTCTCTCACGCTCTTTACTGAGGTGTTGCATTGTGGGATGTGAAGGGAGCTTAATTAAATTTGTATTACCCTGTTCTGGTATTAGATGATGGTGAAAGAGGAAACAATACAAGAGGAATAAATTATTGATTCATCTTACCATATTAGTTATCGGATCACATTAGAGCTTTTTATGTATCCATATCTGACAATATTGAATATTTAATTGTACATTTATTTTTACATCTAGTTCACCATTGCTGTCACTTAAAGCTTTTAATTTAATAACCATATTAAATTAAATCTTTCGCAAATCTTAAAATGATAAAATCCATTTTTCAAATGATCTAATTTTATACTGCCTACATTTACTTTAAAATAAAAAAAAAAGCTAGTTTAGAGTTTAGTGATTTATTTTAATTTATTCAGACAACATAAATAAAACCCCTTTATCAGTTATTGGCCATAACATAAAAATAATTATCAGCTTATCTCTATTAGTCATAAATTTAATATCGGGTTTTTTTTTTTGTTGTTGTTGTTGTTTTTTTGGACTACACAATTAAAAATAAAGGTTCTTTATTTGGCATTGATGGTTCAAAGAAGAATCTTTAACATTCATTTTTCCACTACACAAAAAAAGATTCTTTATAGTGGAAAACCTTTTAAAAAATTATGTTTTTCCACACAGGAATACTTTTTGTTTTGTTTTGTTTTTTTAACAGCTGTTCACTGAAAGGTTCTCTGGGAAACCAAAAATGGTTCTTCTATGGCACTGCTAAGAAAACCCCCTTTTGGAACCATTTTTGAGATCCAACATATTGCCGGCATTTACACAACCATTTGCACAGTATCACTTCAATTTCACATGTAAATGAGGAATGTCAGAACGGTCTCAGACTGGTAAAAATTCAGTCAAACGCTGTCACTCGTGACCAGTCGGATCTAAGAAGTACTGTATATCACACAGCGTGACATAAAAGATAGTTGATGTCACACAGTCTGGCTTGTCTTTCACCCAACAGTCACATTATTCTCATATTGCCTGTAATTTCATAAGAAAGTCTAGAAACGACAGGAAACAACGGATGAACCAATTGGGAATCGGAAAAGGCTAGAGTCAAACTCGGGTCACCTGCACATAATCATCACTACACAACATGCCAGAGCATGTGAATGAATCATCAGGCCACATGTCCTACAAACACTCATAAGATATGTCTAACCTTGTTTCATCATTAAAACGTGATTATGAACAGCAGTAACTAAATACTGATTTTTAGTCTAAAGCCCCGTTCACACCAAGGGCGATAACTGTAAAGATAACGATAAAGATATAGTTCTAAAAATCGTTCTCAATATTAAAGAATAGCAGAGTCCACACCACAACTATAACGATAAAGGCACAGAGAAACGATATCGTTGGAATCATTTTCAGAACGATTATTCCAGCTGATGAATGATACAAACATCGACATCCGATCAGAATCCATCCTAATATAATGAGCTCGAGAATTTAAAGAGGCAGATGAGCATGCGCTTACAATAAACAGATGATATCGTTCGCTGGTGTGGACGCTAATATCGATATCTTTATAGTTATATTTATAGTTATCGTGCTTGGTGTGAACGGGCCTTAAAAATAGAAAAAGACTTGCTTGATAAAGTATTAACTGTTTTCAAAAATATTAGTGTTGATCCAGTGTTTTCGGCATCTCAGAGGGGTTCAGTTCACAGTAAATGCAGTGAACTCCATCTCTGCATCTGTGAGTTTAACACTATATTTGTAATGAAAAGTGTTTGTAAACCAATAGTCACAGAAACATAAAAGGCCTCCCTGCAGTTTGTAGTGAACATAAAAGCTTAAGGGTGTAACTGAAGATCTTAAGACAATTTTACTACTGTGAAAACAATTAATATACGTATTTATTTATTTTTTTATTTTACAGTGCCGTTGTATCACAACTCAAATATTTTTCTGTAATAATCATAATAATATTAATATTATTGCATTATTAATATATTATTATTATTGTAACTATAATATAATCACCCTCAGAGCTATAAGATCTAACCAATTTCAGACAACAGATTCATTTGATAAGAAAATACTTTGATTAGGGTCAAAAGTAGTTTAACTTCAAATTAACAGTTCAAATCTTCCTCGTGATATTGAAAATAGTACAAATTAGTTACAAATTTCTAGTGACAACACTTGTATTAACCTATAAGACCTACTCATAACACAAAACTAACACAGATATGAAACATGAAACTGCTGCTGGTTGGCATTTTCTTCATTTCTTTTTTTTTCCGTTTCAATCCTCTCTAAGGGATAGCACACTCAAGCCCATGTTTGAGCAAAAAAAGCACTTATATTACAAAGAAAGCATGTCTTCATCCACTCTTGTGGAGTCAGTATGAGTGTTTCTATATTCTTTAGTGCCAGACTATTAGCATACATTAGCACCTACTGTATCAGCCCACATGCAGGGCAGAAGGAACATGCAGACACAATACACATAATATCCTGTTCACGGTCGGCTCTGCATGTGAAGAATTTCATCAGGTCATGCCATACCAGACTCACTCCTGCCCTTAATATCTGCTGCCTACACGTGAAGCACTTATCTTTAAAATGGAGGAAATCTTCAAAGTAAAGCGGCTTGCACAGCCATTTGATGTCCTGGCCTCTCAGTGTGTGATAACACACGGCCCTTCGGTGAACAGAGGGTCATGACAATACAGCAAGGGCAATACAGTAATACAGACAGGATGTACATTTGACTCTTGTGATAGTATGTTCATTCTCTCTCTCGCTCTCTGAAGATACATAAAGAGAAGCTTAAATCATTCTGGCTTCACAGTGGTTACAACCAAAGGAGTATATAATACCCAGAGAAAGATGTCTGTTAGCATTCCCAAACTGTAAAACATATCCTGTTAAATATACTGTTTAAAAAAAAAAAATAATAATTAATAAATAACTTAAGATGTGTGGTTGCCAGAAATTCACAGTAAAATAATATGGTGATAATGCTTCTGGTGTTACAAGATACTATTTTACAACTTATTATTATATATTTCATTAAGTGATATAAGGTTAATTTACCAGTACTAAAATCAAAATAAAATCATTTTAAATTTTAACTTAAAATGTACAGATATCCACCATTAAGTGGTAAAATATAAAGCCACACGAATCAGGGTTCATTGTAAGTGGCCTGTACATAAAACATGGCCAAAACTCAGATAATACACAGATCCAAGACACAATGCTAAAATAATGCAATAAACATTTACCAAACAGCAGAAAATATGATTCAAATCACTTTAATGTACACTACCAATAACAAAAATGAGAAGAAAAAAACATGATAAAAGTTAATCATATGTGATGCATCACACAGGGACTTCTAGAAATGTCCTTTTACGGTTTTCATTGTAAATTATAGACATATACATAATGCAATGGTCATTCATTTACAGTTTTCACCTTATATGGTAAAGTAACTTAAAGTTAACCAATTAACAGGATTTTACAGTAGCGTTTTTACAGTTTTTTTCTGTAAAAATTACTAACATTTTTCCATGCATCTTAATGGTCATTACTTATATTACTGAAAGTATCTGATAGTCTAAACAATCATTTGAGCTGTAAATGTCATGTGACTTAAAGGTTCAGTTGGTGATCTCGGAAAATGCTAACTTTAGCCTGATAGCACTGAAAGCGAACGTCCCACCCTCCCTGCAATCGCCGTCCAAAGCCATGCCTCCTGAACGCACATACGCTCAAAGAGCAGAATACCAGAGACAACATAAATTACTACAACAGGCTACATCAATTTCCAATTATGGTTTCCAATTACAGTCCTCGCGCCCTCCCGGCTCTGCACATTTCATATGTATATCTTATCACGTCCGACGGTTGTTCTGTTCGACCGTAAGTCATAAGTGCCCTGCGAAGTGGACATCACCAGATATTCCACCATGTTTCCAGTTCAAAGCGAGTGTATATGTTTCATACAAAGGGCATTAAAATGTGCAAGATGTGAATTTAAATTGTATTTATTTAATGTGAAGAGACTTTCAACCAGAATAACAAAAAATGTTTCTGAAGACAATCACCTATGGCACCTTTAAATACTCATCATAAAAACATTCATGGGCTGATAGCACCACAAGAACAGGCCCACAGTTCCTCGACTAGCACCTGAACTCAATTTAACCTCGATACATTTTTCAGCAGTGTAACAACATCTTGGCTATTTTCAAAATACTAAATAAATATACAAAAGTACAAAAAAAACAAGCTACTTTACTCCAAAAAAGTCACAAGGCAGCTGGATCAATCATTAAACACACTCTCCCATAATGTCTCTCTCTCTCCTAAGAAAGTCCCATTCATTTTAGCAAACTGGTTTGTTCGCACAGTTCATTTCAATTAACTGGTTCAAAAAAAAAAAGAAAAAAAAAAAACGAAATATCAAGTTTAAAAACTGTGGTTCATCATTACTAGTTACATAAGAGTTGTTTTCAACTTTGTGTCCCATTAGCTGTACTTATAGTAAATTATCCAATACAAATTAATGCTTAATTAATCATTCCAAATTATTGCTTCATCCTTAATTGAGTTCCTCACTGTTTTTGTATCAGATACTGCCACATATTGCAAAATCATTCTGATACAAAAAATGCCCCTTAAATAGCTTCAATGTAGAGAGCTACTTTTTGTTAGAAACTAGCAAGAACACTATAATGCCTGTTTGCTGCAAACACTGACTCATACTGTACATCATCAGTGAAAACAAGAAGAGACAGCACAAAGCAACAGAAAGCAAGCTGGTGCATGGCGTGTGTGTGCAAGTTTGTTTATAATGTGCTTGTGTGCAGTTCGAAGCACTGAGAGCCCACGTGTAGCGACTGAGGGGGGATAAACAGACTTCAACCCCTGAGGAGAACAGCAGCACCCCAACTGAGTATCACACCAGCTATCAACCCTCATCATCTCAGCCCTCAATGCTGAGAAAAACACATTCTTCACACACAGCTGTGGCCAGCATTTACATCTTCACTCCACTAAACCACTAAAACCACTTTAACCAGTTCGAGACTATCCTAGAGTGACAGTTTTCTTGAAATATTTAGAGCAACAACTATCCAATTTCAATTCTGATGCATAAAAGTACATGGCTGTCTCACAAACGATTTCTTGTTGCCGTAGGCATGCTGCTGACACCGAGGCTGCTTCAATTTGTAGTCAGCAAATAATGCTTCCAAAGATACTTTGAATTGGTTTTGTTTGCATCTTTTGTGGCCAAAATGCATTGCGAGGAGCTCAGCGAAAAATGTGGATGAAGGATCGAGGGAGATGCTGATAATAGCTACATAAAAAAGAGTTGTTTTATTCCAGAATCATTAGCAGACTGCATGTAAACAACAGAACGAGACGAGACCGTCAGCGAGTCTCATGAGGTTCACATGAGGACCAGAACATGCCTGAGTGGCTGTTAAGAAAGTTGCTGCCTGTGAAGATCAGTGGCTTATGAGATTCTGTTTCAGTTATGATGTAGTTTATGTAGGCGGAAGCCATCAGCGGTTGGTTTGGAGACAGAGCCATTATGTCTTAAACAATTTCTGGAGAAAACCAGTTCCTAAGGCAGAAACTGTTCCGAATCCTTGTAGCATTTTGGAAAGAGATGCAACGAATCCTAGACATTCAACACAATATCAATCAGCCCACCACATTACATCAAAACAGAATCACAGTTAAGATGAAAACAGCTGCACCTATAGAGTGAAAACAAGCTGCACACAGAGTCAGAGAGTAGCTTAATAGAGTAGTAAACTCTTCACTCCACAGCTTAGCATCCAGAACTACACCATCAGCAAGAATCAATATCATCATTTCTTTACGAACCTTTGAAACAGCTGAATGACAAGGATAATCTTTAGAGCTAACAACACTGAGCCCAGAATGATTTAGACCACAACAGCAAAACACATTTTTTCCAGGTCTAGCAAGCCTCAGAAAAATACCTTATAAAAGAAACACCTTGCAGAAACTCACCGTTTTGAAGTCCTGGTGGCTGCACTCCTGGCCCTGGAAACGGCAGTAGAGCATCATCTCCTTCAGGTCGTGGCCCACTCGTTCAGTGAACTCCCGCATGCTGAAGGGCTTGGGCCGGTAGTTAGTGAAGTTGGATTTCTCTGTGAGAAAGGCCAGCACGTGGGGCTCGGCCAGGTGCGGCTCAGGGATCTGCAGGTGCACGTCCAGCAGGGCCAACAGTTCCCCGGCGTGGTAGAGGTCATTCTGCGTGAGACGCGTGAAACGGTAGGCGTTCAGATTACAGACGGTGACTGCGGGAAAGACTAGGCTGCCAGAAACCACAGCATCCACACTCGTGACGTGGGGGTAGGAGAGGAAGTAAGCCAGCCGTTCGGTGCTCTCCAGGACAAGTAGGACCAGGCTGCCCAGCAAGGCCGCGCTCCAGAGCAGACGGCGTGAAGTGGAGCCGTGAGAAGAGGAGGAAGAGTAGGGGAAGATGAAGCGTAAACCGTGCAGGGTGCTTCGATGGGCAAAGGACTGCCAAGACGTGGGGCCTCCCAGACTCCCCATGCCTCCGCTCTCGGTCTCACGGCTGACCTCGCTTCCACAGCCCTCCTTCAGGTCCATCGCTGACACGCACACACCTGCAGGCAGACACACAGTGATTGTCAGCTTAAGCCCAGGCACCTTCTGGCATCTGATTCTGGCTATATTTCACTTCATTAGAGTTTCACAGACACATCAACAATATATCACGGAATACAGAGTCTTTCTCGAAGTGAAGGGTTTGACACAAACATGAAGAGACACTGTGACACTGTAAGGCTTTATGAAAAAACATAAAACTGAATGTAGACACCAGTGAGAGAGAGGATTTATATAACATGAACCCTACTGATCAACGAAGCTGAAACAGTTTTAGACAGAAAAAAGAAAGGAAAGAAGTAAAACTGAAAGAAAAAGAGAAAAAAGATGGAAGGAAAGAGAGAAAGACAGGACAGAGGGATGGGATGGATGAAAGAGAAGAAGGAAGGAAAATGAGAGAGAAAGAAGAAGGCAAGAAGGAAGGCAGGCAGGAAGTAAGGAGAGAAGGAAGGAAGGAGAAAGATGGGATAGAAAAAATGGAAAGAAGGAAGGAAAGAGAAAGATGGGAGGGAAGGCAGGAGAAAGATGGGACAGAAAAAAGGAAAGAAAGAAGGAAGGAGAAAGATGGGAAGAAAGGAAGGAAGGAAGGAAGATAGGATGTAAGAAAGAAGGAAGGAAGAAAAATGAAAGAGCAAGAAGAATAAGAAGGCAAGAAGGAAGGCAGGCAGGAAGTAAGGAGAGAAGGAAGGAAGGAAGGATGGAAGGAAGGTGAAAAAGATTGGGTAGAAGAAAGCAAGCAAACAAGAAAGGAAGGAAGCAAGGAAGGAGAAAGATGGGATAGAAGGAAGGAAGGAAGGAAGGAAGGAGAAATATGGGAGGGAAGGAAGGCAGAGAGGAAGAAAAGAAGGAAGAAAGCAAACAAGGAAGGAAAAAGGAGAAAGATGGGATGAAAGAAAAAAGTGGAAGGAAGGAAGCAATGAGAGGAAGAATAAGAAGGATAGGATGAAAGAATGAAGGAAAGGAAGGAAGGAAGGAAGGAAGGAAAAAGACAATGAAATGAAAATAAAGATGAGGCAGTAAGAAAGGAAAACGAAAGAGAAGAGAGGAAGGTGAAAATGATTGCATGGAAGGAAGGAAGCAAGGAAGGAGAAAGAAAGATCGGAAGAAAGGAGAAAGAATGCAAAGGAAGAAGGTATTAAGAAATTATGAAAATACATAAGAAAAGAAAAAAATAATTTCAGCAGATATACACTAACACATGCTCAGACAGAGACAAATCAAGGTACACAGACCCCCTGACATCATAGCCAAAATGTCTCCTGTCCAATCAGAGAGAGCGACACACATACAGAGAGAAAGACAGGGTCCACTGAACAGTCAGAGCTGCTCCTATAAATAAATATCAGGCTGGACCACACATCACACACACACACACACACACACACACATCACTGAGAGGAGGAGGAACAGATCTTGCTCCAGTTAAGCAGTGTGAGAGGGTGGCAATGGAGTGGAAGATGCTGCCCAAGGGTTTCCCTCCGTCTGTCTCTCCACCCACTCCATCATTTCAGCCCCTCCAAATGCCAGGATCCTCCTCCTCTACACTATTTCCTCTTTTTACATCTAGAAATCTCTCTCTAACTTTCTCCCACTTGTTTAAAAGATGTCAAGACAATGCCCAGAGCAAAAACAGCATACATTTCTGAAACAAGTTTGGCAGTATTGTATTACTACTTAAGAGTCATGCCAATAAAGCCATTTAAACTCAAATGAAAAGCAAATAGTACAGAGTTTAAAAACTATCCCATCCCCCATAAACACATACACACACGGTCACTGGACATCCAAAGGCGATTCTTAGCACTTCACGTAGCTAAACGACACAACATCCAGCCGTACATGAGTGTGTGTGTGTGTGTGTGTGTGTGTGTGTGTGAGTGTGAGAGAGAGAGAGAGAGAGAGAGAGAGAGAGAGAGAGAGAGAGAGAGGCAGAGAGAGGCGGGTCAGAGAGGGCTGGAGAAGATGTTGTCGTTGATCCTGAGTCGACCGAGAGTGTAAACGCGAGCTTCTCCTAATCTCGTGCTACTCGCGCTAGTCCAACCAAACCATCACGCGTCCGGTGCTTCACGCTCCTCGCCGTATCCACGCGAGCGACAACTCAGCCGGTACAGATGTGAGACACCCGCACACTTTCACATGTAAAAAACGCAAACTGAGGTAAAGAGAGAGAGAGAGGCTCGTTCGCTCTTGCTCTTCACGAAACGCTGTGCAGTCTTTCCTCTCTGGCGCTCGCTTTTCTCTCCTCTCCTCCCGCGTGCGTTCATACTCCTCTCCGCTTAGAGCGTGATGGATGGATACAAGAAGCAGATTGTGGGTAAAAGGAGGAACGGAGAGACTGGAAAGAATCAAATACGAGAAAGGGGAGAGGAAGGGAACACAGAGAGAGAGAGAAAAGAGGGGGAGATGACAGATACTGTATTTGGTGCCCGGCGGGCGACTGACTGTCATCACACTGAAAATGTGTAGAAACTGTGAGGCATCTTTAAGTTCAATGATTGCGTGTGCACAACATTCAAGGCACAAACACTTGAGGGAGGGGGACTGAGAAAAGCAATATGACTGAAAGAGATAGACAAGAAAAAAAGAGAGATATAAAAACAGGGATGGAGAAAGAGAGAGAGAGATGCTACAAGTGTGTGCTGTAATGCAAGCAGACAGGACCAAATAGAGAGAGAGAGAGACTGTGAGATGAAAAATAAGATGACAGCAAGAGCTGAATTTGGAGGAAAGTAAGGATTTGCCAGAAGGGGATAAAAATAAAATTTAAATGGATGAGAGCAGCTGGTGAAAAATTTGATATATATATAAAAAAATATATATGTCATTCCTCCATCTCCGAGCTCCACCGTAGAAGATCATTCTACAATACTTTTCACATTTATTTCTGCTTCCATCTCTCCTCCTGACAGTCATGTAGTGCGACTTTTCGGAAATGACATTGTCTACACCACGTTTTTCACCACTCATCTGGCTGGAGACGCCAGACTGCATTAATACAGCAGAACCTGAGGAACTGGACAGCTACTTGAGCTCTCTTCACCTCTCATAAACCTTCCCACATCAAGCCAGAACAAGACAGAAAGAAGCTTGTTTTATCTTTCACAACAGATCGTAAATGTCTTTCTCCGTTTCTTTGTTGTTTTTTCTTGGTTAGGTGAGGTGGTGAAAATGTTCCTCTCTATTTCATTGCCCTTGACACCCATTTCATTCTCCCTCTCCCTCATCAGTCTCTCTCTCTCTCTCGCACACGTTCATTCCCTCATTCCAGTTCCCTGATTTTCTCATCCGTTTCGGCCCTGGGTACGCAGATGTGAGGAACAGAGAAGGGGAATGAGCAAAGAGGTAATTTATGAACCTCTGCAAATACATTTACGCAAAATGGGTGTACGGGACACACACACAGAGCTCTGATTCTAGGCGAAGAGAGCATTTGGCACACAGATCAATATGCGAGGCTGGAACTTTATACTGGAGCTGACAGCCTGTAATGACACGAGCTCAGCTAAAGCTGTTTGGAAGAGTAAAGGGGATATGAGACACAGTCATGACCTGACAGAAAAATACATACTGCCTGAAGCATCATGTCCATTCACCCGAATGGATATTAAATGTAGCTTTAAAAAACAAATTATGGTATCTTCAAAAAAACTTACCAATCTCAAACTTTTTTCACTTAAAATGTTTTTTTTTTTTAACCTAAAATAATTGTGCATGTTAATTTATGGGGGGAGGGGATTCAGTAAAAGCAGTAATATTGTGAACGTAAAATACATTTGTACATAATATACATAAATTACATCTCTTCTATTTTAATATAATTTAACACGTAATACACACCTGTGATGGCAAAGCTTAATTTTGTAGCAGGCATCACTCTGGTCTTCAGTGTCACATGATCCTTCAGAAATCATTGTGCTGCCAAATATTTATGTGGAAACATGTTACATTTTTATTTTCAAGATTCTTGGATGAATAAAAAGTTCAAACAGATCTTTTGTAACATATAAATGTATTTACTGTCACTTTTGTTCAATTTAATGTCTCTGCTGAATAAAAATGCTAACCCCAAACTCTGACCTGTCTAAAATGTTATGGCAAACATCACTCAATCACAAATGTCAGTTCAATCAAGTTGCACATTCCATAAATCATGTTCACCCTCACATCACTCAAAACTTGTATGACTTTTTTCCTGTGGAATAACATTAAAGCAGCACTTTCCATTCAACAAAAATGAATGGTAATTAATGGCTGTCAAGTTCAACTGCAATTTTGGTAGGATTATTTAAAAATGATTAGATCAGATTCCTTTTTCATACTAAATAAAAATGTATCAGTAGCTTTCCCATCTCATATTTACTGGAAAATCTATTTTTTTCCATTTGTATTTGCTCACCAAGTGACCCTGAACTAGAACTGGTGCCCCTTCAAAAAAAAAAAACATTTAAAAAAAAACCAATGACACCCCATACCCATTGCCATATGGTCCACAAAGACTGACAGCACATTGACACTACACTTCACATTGTAACCTTGTGTCAATCTGCCTGGTTCTTAATACTGTGTGCGTGGTTACCTGGATGATCCACGACTGTTTTTTTTTGTTTTGTGATGGTTGTTCATGAGTCCCTGGTTTGTTCTGAACAGTTAAACTGAGCACTGTTCTTCAGAAAAATCCTCCATGTCCTGCGGATTCTTCAGGTTTCCAGCATCTTTTGCATATTTGAACCCTTTCCAGCAGTGACTGTATGATTTTGAGATCCATCTTTTCACACTGAGGACAATTGAGGGACTCAAACACAACTATTAAAAAAGGTTCAAACATTCACTGATGCTCCAGAAGGAAACACGATGCATTAAGAGCCAGGGGGTGAAAACTTTTGAACAGGAGCATGAAGATGTCCAAATTTTTATTTGTAGAAATATGTTTTTTTTCCATTTAGTACTGCCCTTCGGAAGCAACAGAAGATACTTGCATGTTTCCTGGAAAACAAATTAAGTACAATTTACCTGGCTCTTCAAATTCAAAAGTTTTCAAATATATATAAGGATATAAAAAAATATAAATATCCTAATCAATATACCCGAGATGGCTTGAACACATAAACCATACACTGTCGCAATCGTGTGTTAATTCTCCTCATACTAAATCAAAACGTCTCTAACTGCATTTTATTTAGCTACAGATAGTGATGATGTGTTTGTCCATATAAAGGATTTCCTGGAGCATCATAAGTTATTACTCATGTGAGTCTCATCTGTGGACTTTCTGCACAAAGGTGCCCTCCGGCGTCGAGTATGAATGAAACAAATTACATATGAGAGTTTAGCGCTCCATAAAGCTCACATCGCCCCATTTAGGGTAAGCATAGAAAGAAATACTCCTCTCTAAAGACATTTAATGTAAAAATATGAAGTTTATATCCAAATAGCACACTTTTAGACTAAAAGCTCAGAGGAGTATAAATACAATAGAAAGGCATCAGCAGTTAACAGTCATAACGTTAAAGTAACATTACCCATTTCAGTGCTAGCAAAATAATACAACTTACTATCTGTACAGTGGCAAAATCTGCAAGATGATAAAGACAGGAGGGTGAACAGTTTGTGGTATTGCCCCTTTTACGCTCACTTTTGATCGATAAGACCTGCAGACTGCGGTGATCAACGAGTCATTTTCTCTGAATCTAAAAAATTCCCACACTGGCAACCTAACTTTTTTGAAGCGCAGGTAGACTGTCTCGTTTTTCATATCTGATAACATGCTTTCACGCTGCATTAGTAACTGCGTGTGCTTCTGTTTTATGACGGGAAGAAATAGCGTTAAGGTGCAATACCACCACCTACATTTGGATGTCAACTTACTGCTGCTTAATTATATATTTTCAAATATCACAGTTATTGGCAATATTGCAATATCTCTATTTAACAAAATAAGGATATTTCAGTTTTTAAATATGATTATCGTCAATATGGTATCTCCATATAGCTGTTTTTACACAGCAGTTCCTGTGTGAACAGCCCCTTAAAATGCAAAGGAGGCACAGTTATGCCCTGTTATGTGTTGATGATCAGCAACAGAAAACAATACATGATGTGTCATGACAACAGCTAAACTTCAACAAGTCTTTTTTTTTTTTTCACAGCCAAGCAAGCACAAGTTTTTAGTTTGCTTCCGTGTTATTTTAGTATCATTGAGATACACTGAAAAAAAATGATACTACATTTTTTTTTAAGGTAAGTGGTTGCAAACAATTTATTTTAGCTACATTTTAATAAACAAATTTAGTTGAAAGTTAGTAACTAAATTTATTTAAATGTAGTTAAAATAAATTGATTGCAACCACCTTAATTTTTAGTAAATTCAATTAATCATTTTTTTTTTTTCAGTGTATTGCTGTTTTCGTTAATATTTTGAATGGGCAAAATTTTCATTTTACATTTTGTATTCATTCTGGTCTTTTTGAAAAAAAAAAAAAAAAGTCTGTATAGTTTTATTTCATTTCAGTAGGCCTAATGAATGCTAACTTTCCTTGGCAAGCTGAAATAGAATAATTTTTCTTTTCTTTTATTTACTTAGGCTATCCATTTATTATTTTAGGTTAACTATAACAACCCTTTTTGGTCTATTATGGAAATAATATAGGACTGAACAAATCTTGTCAGAAAAACAGAAGGGTATTGCTCTAGCACAGTGGTTCTCAAACCTCTCCATGAAGTACCCCCAACCCTGCACATTTTGTATGTCTCCCTATATCTGACACACCCACTTCAGGTCTTGCAGTCTCCACTGAGCTGATGAGTTGAATCAGGTGTGATAGATGAGGGAGACAAACAAACTGTGCAGGGCTGGGGGTACTCCAGGTCAGGTTTGAGAACCACTGCTCTAGCAGATGATAATGGTGACAATTTGAAGTTTGAAGATGCTGTATTCTTCATAAATACCTGTTATTTTCAAGAAGTACAAAATAACAGCAAGTTGACAGCAGGCAGGGACACTCGCATCACTCTTAACCAGTGAACCGCACATCACAAGACCTTAAGTAAGAACAGACCTGTCTTGTTAAAATAATGATTTAGATTAGCAGATTAACCAAGTACTTCATCTAGCAGCACATCAAAGACATAAATTCACAATTCAGCAGGGGGAAATAAATAATTACAGGATTTTTTTTTTTTTTTTATAAACTTGGCACTTTCAAAAAGGCAAGATGGGAGTAAGGTCTTCTAATCAATGCTGAAGAGTTGGGTGATTGATCCTTCAAGTGTCTCCAACAATCAACGGCTTTTCAAACTGACAGAAGACCCGATACTGATTAAATCTGGCTTCCGTGCAAGTGTCAGTTAGTTAATCGAGGCAAATTACTAAGAACTAAAGAAAAGGGATGGAACAGTAGTAACATCTTTATGGACTGGAGCTAAAGACCTTTTGCAGGCACATTAGCCTCAGTAATGACTCAGTAAACAGCTTCAATCCGAGTCTAATCATTAGTGCGCATGTCGCCTCCTAGTGACTGACACACATCCTACAGCACACATTAATACTTCAAATGTCTCTCTAGAAGAGATTATTGGGGTGATTCATCTGACAGAAGATAGACAAGCCAAGAGCGCTGAGGATAAGTGAACAAATCTCTAATTTTATGAAAGAAATGATATAAGTCGAAGTAATATGCCTATTTATCCCTTTAATATAGAAATTAACATGGGGAGAGTTGAAATGAAAGGGGACAGATTAGAAACGATGGCTGTAATTTTACATCCGCTGATAATCTCTATCCTCCATCGCTTACATATGCCATTCACAGCTCGTCTCACACCAATATCTCTGTGGAGGCACTGATATTGCTGACAGCTGCAGGGCTTCCAGACTGTTAATGACTTAATGAAGCGGATAAGGCAAGGTCCCTGTGCCCCCTCGAGCTGCAGTAATGAGCAAAGTTTAAACATGGATTACGCCTCCTCTGGGCCCGGGATAAAACTCACATTAATTCTCCAAGTAACAAGAGACTGATCTGTGACATGCCGACAGATTAGATCAGATCCAGTCTTTGTTCTGAGCTCAATACGAAAGCAGTCAAATTCAAGAACAGGTTTATTAATGGATGAAAATGCCTGTGAGAATTTCAAAGTTCAAATCAAAAGCGGTTAAAGTTGCCTTTAGCTATTTAAAGATGGCATCGCTTTTGATGAAACATGCAAAGCTTCTGGAGACAGATTAATTAAATACTAGTAAATAATAGTCAGGTAAAGTAAATCTGCACCTGCTAAATCACATATTACTGAAGATGGTGAGATATTGATCCATTTCAACTGTACAAAGTTTGATTAATAAGAAAAAATAAATATGGTAAGATAGGGGAAGTTGCCCCCTTTAAGAACAATGTGCATTTATTTTAAAGTTGTAAGATATTCAGACATTTATCTGGTGATACGTCAACCAACGTGTTTAACCAATTTAGTAATTGTATTTTGACAATTTGTTTGAATAATCCTAGTAAAAGAGATTCATTGAAAAGGTAAATTTATTCATGACTTAAATACAAGCATATGAATATTTACATATTTAATTACCCATATTTTAATTGAAAATGTTATAATAGCAATACAAAGAATGCAAATTAAATGATTTTACTCAAATAGCCAATAGGTTTTAATTTAGAAAAGGCTAAGATGTCTAAAATGTACATCTAACATGTAATTATTGAATTATAACCCCATGAATTATAATAAGTATTACAATTAAAAATAACAACATGCCACTTGGGCCTTCTACGCTAATCTGGAGGAGCCATCTCACCCCAAGGGTCTAATATTATCTTTTTACTTTGAAATAAAAACTAATTTTTACTCCACAAATCCAAATGTGCACCAATCCCTCATTAACAGATCAATTAACCTCAAAACTTTTTAGGCTGACTAAATCTCACATGGGTATGGGGCAGCACAGGCAAAGCATGCAAAGGCTGTGGCAACTTTAACATTTGAAAGAATACTATGGCAAAGTTATTGCTTTTCTTATTCAAACTGATTTTTTTTTTTTCATGAATATATGGTTGACCTGAACAATGAAAGCTATATCATACAAAATTATGAGCTATATCACCGCTTATCGACACTAGGGGTGTGACAATACACTTAGCTCACAAGATGAGACAAAATACAGATACTTGGTTCACTAGAAAGAGACAATATTTTAAAAGTAAAACAATGCAGTTGTATTTAGAAATATTTTAACTAATCTAGGGCTGTACCTAATGATTATTTTGGTAATCAAGTAATCTACTGATTATTTTGACAACGGAGTAATCTGATAATTTTTAGTAACACAAACAGACCTAAGTGAAAACCAGGCTTTAGTATGACTATTTATATATAAACTAACGATGAGCCAATAATAATAATAATTGGCTCAAATAAAATATCAAAACCAAGTAATTACATGGTTTTATTGAACACTGTTAAAATACATAATGTAATATGCCTATACATAATAATGAACATAACCAACTTAAGTACATTATGTGTGTGTGTGTGTGTGTATATATATATATACACACACACACACACAAATATATACAGTCAGGTCCATAAATATTGGGACATCGACACAATTCTAACATTTTTGGCTCTATACATCACCACAATGGATTTCAAATGAAACGAACAAGATGTGCTTTAACTGCAGACTGTCAGCTTTAATTTGAGGGTATTTAAATCAGGTGAACGGTGTAGGAATTACAACAGTTTGCATATGTGCCTCCCACTTGTTAAGGGACCAAAAGTAACGGGACAATTGGCTTCTCAGCTGTTCCATGGCCAGGTGTGTGTTATTCCCTCATTATCCCAATTACAATGAGCAGATAAAAGGTCCAGAGTTCATTTCAAGTGTGCTATTTGCATTTGGAATATGTTGCTGTCAATGGTCAAGATGAGATCCAAGAGCTGTCACTATCAGTGAAGCAAGCCATCATTAGGCTGAAAAAACAAAACAAACCCATCAGAGAGATAGCAAAAACATTAGGCGTGGCCAAAAAAACTGTTTGCAACATTCTTAAAAAGGAACGCACCGTTGAGCTCAGCAACACCAAAAGACCCGGAAGACCACGGAAAACAACTGTGGTGGATGACCGAAGAATTCTTTCCCTGGTGAAGAAAACACCCTTCACAACAGTTGGCCAGATCAAGAACACTCTCCAGGAGGCAGGTGTATGTGTGTCAAAGTCAACAATCAAGAGAAGACTTCACCAGAGTGAATACAGAGGGTTCACCACAAGATGTAAACCATTGGTGAGCCTCAAAAACAGGAAGGCTAGATTAGAGTTTGCCAAACGACTTCACAGTTCTGGAACAACATCCTTTGGACAGATGAGATCAAGATCAACTTGTACCAGAGTGATGGGAAGAGAAGAGTATGGAGAAGGAAAGGAACTGCTCATGATCCTAAGCATACCACCTCATCAGTGAAGCATGGTGGTGGTGGGCATGTATGGCTGCCAGTGGAACTGGTTCTCTTGTATTTATTGATGATGTGACTGCTGACAAAAGCAGCAGGATGAATTCTGAAGTGTTTCGGGCAATATTATCTGCTCATATTCAGCCAAATGCTTCAGAACTCATTGGACGGCGCTTCACAGTGCAGATGGACAATGACCCAAAGCATACTGCAAAAGCAACCAAAGAGTTTTTGAAGGGAAAGAAGTGGACTGTTATGCAATGGCCAAGTCAATCACCTGACCTGAATCCGATTGAGCATGCATTTCACTTGCTGAAGACAAAACTGAAGGGAAAATGCCCCAAGAACAAGCAGGAACTGAAGACGGTTGCAGTAGAGGCCTGGCAGAGCATCACCAGGGATGAAACCCAGCGTCTGGTGATGTCTAGACTTCAGGCTGTAATTGACTGCAAAGGATTTGCAACCAAGTATTAAAAAGTGAAAGTTTGATTTATGATTATTATTCTGTCCCATTACTTTTGGTCCCTTAACAAGTGGGAGGCACATATGCAAACTGTTGTAATTCCTACACCGTTCACCTGATTTGGGTGTAAATACCCTCAAATTAAAGCTGGCAGTCTGCAGTTAAAGCACATCTTGTTTGTTTCATTTGAAATCCATTGTGGTGATGTATAGAGCCAAAAATGTTAGAATTGTGTCGATGTCCCAATATTTATGGACCTGACTGTATATATATATATATATATGGCTGTGAAGACCCGCAGCTAATGCATTTTACTCTCCTCTACCTCAAATAATAAGTTATGTATAGAGGACAAGAGGTTTAATATTTAATCAATTAATTATTCTACACAAGGTACACCAGGGAAGACTGAATAAGTAATTGCACCTTCATGACTTTATAATCACTCACAGTGAATAAACCTAATCTAGAAATCAATAATACACAGAGCGACATGCTGTTGAGACTGTGAGACCAAGACAATACAGAGCAATTTATAAAATATGAAAATTAATCATGACAGGTAAAAATGTAAATTAAAAGATTGTGGTGAAAGACAAAGAAACAGACAGGGACTTCCAATTATAATCAATGAAATGATCAAAATGTCAACCACTCAAGGCGTCTTGCGGAAAGATGTGGAAAAGCTTTTAAACAGCGTGAACAAACCCCATTATGCCAGCCACTCTGCTAGTGCATCAAAAATGACTAATTACGCCATACGAGTCCTTTAAGGCGGAATCCAGCTGGCAAACTGTAGCCTTAATGGCTGATTTAAATTCACAAGGAAAGCTTGCCAAAAAAACAACAAAAAAACAACATCAGATTACTGGTTAATTTCAGCATGAAATTAACATTGAGCTGTACTGACATGTTCCTTCAACCCATCTAATACTAGCTACAAAAGCATGTGGCATTTGTCAGCAAGACTCAAGTGAACACAATTTACGGGTCTCATCAGGTATTTATTTTCAATTTATGCATGAGACAAGCGATTCATGTACATATTTACAAGGTTTACACAAAAACCGGAAAAAAAGTAGTCTGGGTAGCAGGTGTTGCTTGTTTATTAGTGTATATGATCATAAATTGTATAAATATGAGACAGGCTCTACAACTATACTTTGTATTTAAAGTGACCTTGCGATTAATGTAATCCGTCATATGCATCCACAGGTAACTCCCCGAGCAGCTCATCAAGGTCATCTTAAAAGAAACATTCACAAACACGGATTAATACTTAAATGCACACACTCTCTTCACAATTCAAAAAACAAAGCATCTGAAAATTAAAAAGCTACATTTTCTTTTCCATCTAAATTCAAACAGATAGTACAATTTAGCAAAGCATACCACCCACTGTTTGGAACACAAATCATTTGCTGAAATTTAATAGAGTCTAGTAAATTGTGACAAAAGCCATTAGGATAATTGCATTATTCTTATCTGAAAATCTCACATCATATGTTCAAATAAAGTGCAAACGATGTAAAAAAAAAAAATAAAAAATAAAAATAAACATTTCATGAATGAAAAAGAATCCAGCTTAGGGGTGTGCGATAAGCAAACATTTATCACAAATCATGATACGCTCAAAATGTTGGCTGATTTATAAGTAACATCAGCTCATTCCAAGCCTGACGGAGCCTAACGTTCAAAGGTTATAGATACTATAGTAAACCCATGGTCAGGTTTTGTAAGGATACTGACGTACATTTAAAAGCTTTCTTATTACCACTTTGTGTAACCCCTCGTTTTCTTCCTCTGTGATGTTTAGTATGTCAAAGCAGTTGAATATGGTTCAAATTAGCTGAACTATTGAGTCATTTAGGGGTCATAAAAGAGTTTGTAACAAAATTTTGTGCCAAATTCAAACGGGTCTGGCAAAAGTATCCATTTAGACTTAGCCTGGCACCCTGCCTAGATCCATTTCAAGAAAGGTTTTTCTAACTTCATACCTGATGCTTTTAACATGCAAATGATGCAGTTCATGAAATTATAAAACTGTTAGTTCTGGTCCTTTATTTTAAAATGGTCAAATGGCACTTCAGGAGTACTGTCATTATGTCTATGTTTGCATCGTTCCAGACCAGAATGTATGAGTGTGGAAGTTGTCCCAAAAACACGATTAGCCAACTATGGTTCCATCAAGTTCTATCGAAATCATAGTTCCAATGAACATTTGCAAACAGCATTGAAAATTTGTGTTTGAAACCATATCTCTCACCTGTGGTCAAATATAAGCATAGCAAACAAACTATAATAAATCGGACATTCTCAAATTGATAAATTAGCAGAGATTACTCCACCACCAGTAAGTGATGTCCAATATTATTAAACCAACATGGTTCAAATGATGTAGGACATCCATGTGACTAGCTAGTTATTTTGTCCAATTTTGCATCATACTATGATGGTTAGGTAGCAAATTAAGTTACATTATGGGAAACAAACCCCAGAGCAGGTTTTGCTTGGCAGTGGAAACAGAATACATGAAGCAACGAGTATTCACAGAATAGGGCAGAGGTCCCCAATCACCGGGTTGCGACCCACTACCGGGCTGTGGAAGAGTTGCTAACGGGTCGCAAGAACGTTCTAGATATGACACTCTGTTCATTATTGCGTGTTAATGATTGTTCTAATTATTCTGTATTTCCGTTGTATGCGATTGATATAGAGTAGCAATTTGACGATTTCATGTTAAATAAGTAAATGAAAGATTGCTCTGATCTGTCACATATTAGGGGTTAAACGGATCGCAGTTTATCCGTGATACGTACGGACGAGACCCCACTGTTCGGCACGCACGTGATTCACAGATTAATTTGCCAATTTACACATTCAAGCAATTTTAAACCACAAGAAGAAACGAAAGAGCTCAATTCGTTACTCACGCACTGTTCTCGCACACAAGAAAAAGAGACGTGGAAATACCGGGTCGCCTATACATACACATAAAATTAGCCCTTCAAGGCATTGTCATTCTCTGTGCTTTAATTTTTTTTTTTGCTTATCTGAAAAATAATCCGATCTGTGACTCAAAAAAAACAAAAAAAAACAATATAATGCGTTGAACCACAATAATGCTATTATAATACTATATAATAGACTAACATATACACATTTATGAAGAGTTCAGATGCAAAATTCTCCAAAGTACGTTTTTCTTTAAAATTAGCATTTCTTTCCGACTACTATGTATAGTTTTCTATGTAAGTACTGGTACTTCTGAATGGATTGAGGCTGGGATTTAGCGCATTTGAAGTGAAAGTACTTGATGAACATATACTATGTGTAGAGAGCATTCACTCAGTATCGTTATCTCATTTTTGACCAAGATGGCTTTTAGAGGATTTTGCATTGGAACTCTGCATATACATATATATACATACATACACACACACACATACATATATATATATATATATACACACATACATATATGTTAGTCTATTATATAGTATTATAATAGCATTATATAGTGACATTATATAGTGACAGAAACCAATCTTTTCAGGGGGTCTCGATCCACTTCCAAATCAACACTGGTGCAGGCTGAATGATATAGTCTATGAACAGAAAAGGGACTGAAGATATCTAAATGAGCCAAATAATGATGTGATGTTAAGGAGTTCCTGCTGTCAGTAAAAATACCAATCAGTCGGTAAAAATACGAGTGCATTTAGCCCAGCACAAAGCAGTTTTAGAGGTTAGGTAAGTTTGCAAAATGTATCATAAACACTGTCTAGTTTGTGATAGTATCTATTTACATTTTTTGTATTGTATCTTTAGGTTTGTTGTTAAAAATTACAGTGAGAATGCCAAGCGAGCCAGGTCTAACTGTAACATTTTCTGTTTGGACCGGACCAAAAGAACCAAACGTACACCCTTAGAGCAAGAAAAGAAATCTGTCACTCCACTCACATACTCCGTTCCACATCAGCTTTCAGCCAGTACATCGCTTTGACTAAAACAGCACACTTGCTTGTGTGATATTGCTTAATTGATGATACTCCAACATACACACCTGTGTCCCATGCTGTGTCTCCCGTTGGTCCGGACACTGTAGGTGCTTGACAGAGCTCATTAGAGACAGCTGCAGCGTCTAAAGCATCAGGAGCCCGATTTTCCTCAAACACATTTTCACTGTCGTCTTCGTCATCAAAGTGGAGCTCCATCAGAGAGACTGGGCCCCCTGCAGGCCTTGTGGATTCACTACGCAATATAAGCTCCTGCATGTACATGCAACAACCAGGGTGAAATGAACACAAAACATAACATGAAGACACCTCCACAAATTGTTTAATTAAGGAAAATTTTGGAAAGGAAGCATCTTCTGAGGACAGGTAATTCACAAACAAGCAAAATGCTGGAGACCATATCAGGCTCATTAAACACCTGGAGAAAGGCTTTAGAAAATAAAAACTACAATAAAGTAAAAATAAACTGGAGAACAAAAGGTGACTCACCAGTGGAGAGTGGGATGGCTGGGAGTTGTGGAAGACCCCATCAGGTGGGTATATCCTGAGAAGGTTATTGGGTGTTACGTTCAGGTAGTGATTTCGGTGTGATGGTGAAAACACACCCACCTTTAAAAATAATGAGAATTATGTGGACTTCTTGCCTCATTATTCAATAGAAACAAAGTAGAGGACTGGAAATGATAGAGAAGAGTGAAGGATCTGGATCTACAAATATCATAAGGACGATCTTGTAATGCCCACATAAGCACCACAGCTCTGCATGAGCTATCTGTTAAGCCACGGCTCTGAATAATCTAAAGTGTATATTATTTCCTGTGATAGTCTATAATGAGGTCTGAAATATAGTTACTTGTTTGAGTAGTAACACAGCTCCTGTCTTGAGCTCTCCCAGTCTTTCCTCTACCAGGCGACGATGAACCGTGCCCTGCATCTCACCTTCACATTGCAAAAGAAAAAGAGAAGTCAAAAAAGACTTCTGAAAATAAGAGTGCAATCAGACCAAGAACACCAGCTCAGTCAGTGACCTCCTGATTTCACAGTCATTGTGATTGCGTGTGTGTGTGTGTGTGTGTGTGAGAGAGAGAGAGAGAGAGGGATAGATATGGTCACCCATCCACAATGGAGAAACATGTTTTCTAAATACTTAAGCAACTTAAATTTCATTTTTGAATTTTATATATAAAATTTGTTAATATTATTATTATAAAAAGCCACAACAAATACACAGCATACAAGCACCCCAGCCTCATGAAGTTGGATGAGAAAAAGAGTCTGCAAAATGGTGGTGACTCTGAAGCAGCTAAAATATAGTTTTCATTTTATTTAGTCACTGCCTGGTGGTTTATATACCCTAATTATTAGTACCTGTGGGATCTCTGAAGACGGCCTTTGCATCTGCATGTGTGTGTGTGATACTCTTCAAGACGACAGCCATATTAGGGACCTTATTCTTAGCTAGCTGCCTTAGAGCAGCCTGGAGTGAGAAAGCGACGTCAAAAATAAGCACAAAAGAAAACCAAGAGAATAAGAGAAAAGAAAAAGCATAAGTTGCAGCACAGCCTCAAGGCCATTGGTAATGAATCAAGTGAAAAGCTAATCAGCATTTGTCAGCCTAATGAATATTTAACACACGTGTACCATTAACAGAGGATCGTTATGACACACTGGGCAAAACACATTAAAATTACATTAATAATCACTTTAAGGTGACTGATGACAACAGTGATTATGTTTGTGTTAATCATTTGGGGAGACGAGATTTATTATTTGTCCTGATTATAGCCATGGACTTCCAGTTTAGGCATAAAAAAAAGAAATACAAATATTTATTGTACAAATCTGGATAAAAATGAAGAAATCTGTCGACTAATAAAGTTCTATTCTTAACTATATTTTTAGCACAAACACTCAAATAAGCTCATTTGAGATTTCGGAGTAGCTCACCTTGCGGAGTACCATGACAACACTGTAAGAGTGCAGAAAGCAAGAAGGGTTCTTCTCGTCCAATCCCATTTCAGTCTTCATCACTGCCCATGGACCCCTGCTGAACTCCTCTTCCTCACTCACCTGAGAGCTGGAAACCTGCTGTGAAAAACGGACACCTTGTCTGATGAGTGCAAGTTTGGGAGAATGTGTGAGAGAAAGCAGACATGTGAGCAATTCCACACAACTGTAAAGTGTTAAAAAAATAAAAGAAGAGAAGGATTCGCAATATTTTGGTACCATATGATATTTTTCATATTTTGGCATCAGCTGAGATTGGATATTTAATAACTGTAGATGCACATTTTTCCAATTTTTACATTTAGATGCATGCCATCATTTAACACTAACCAATTTAACAACACTACTAAATATAATACTTAGAATATATTTAAATATCCATTTTATAATGATGTGATGCATAAAAATTCACATGTAGCATTTAAAATTACTGTTTTGTTTTTTAATTCAGCCAGTGGGGATGCATCGATACCACTTTTTTCAGTACTCGCCCAATACCGTTACTTTTATTTTTGGTACTTGCCGATACAGAGTAACGATATTTTCATTGCATTTGTAAATTTTTAAATATTGGATACAGAAACCAAAAGAGTATGTATAATGTTAATTGGTTAACATCATTTATCAAATAGATACAGTCAAACCAAGATTTATTCAGACACCTTCAACATTTCTCACATTATCAGAGTTTATTCACTATAGTTAAACTGTGTCAGAACAAATTCAGCTTTATAATGTCAGATAACTTTGATAGAAAGGTATGTGATGGATTACAATCAACCAAAATTATTCAGACAGCTGTTAGCATGACAATATTTACACAACTATCAATACTTTGTCGGGCAACCCTTAGCCTTAATGACAGCCTGTAGTCTCCTGGGCATGCTGTCAACCAGGTTCATGCAAACCTGAACTTCAATTTTTTCCCCAGACTCGGTCTGAATAATTTTTGGTTCCAAATTTGTATCAATTTTATTGGTAGTCCACTGTATGAAGAATTTTTGGATATAATATGTCAGAGTTTACTTTATTTTGCTATCCTCACTTACATAAATGAACAAATGTGTCCTGCACCCACTAGTAAAAAATATCAAAAATTATATTTGGTCTCTGAATAATTTTTGGTTTGACTGTATATCCTTCGGTTATTTTCACACTTAATTATGCACATTAAAATGTATTTTACAAGTTTTGGTATTTTCACTGTTCAATTTTTTTTTGCTCTATGGTACATCATCTTTAATTTAATAGCATTAGAGCTGCTCCATTGCAGTGGCTTAGTACTGTAATCACACGTTTTGCTGTAATAATGCAGGGAACCACTCGTTATAAATCTCCTAACTGTGATATTTTCAGAAATAGAAGTCGCGTTTTTCTTTTCATCTGAAACATGCTGCGATTTATATTCCAAAGTCATATAATGCATAAAACACTCATAAAACACTCATGAAGCAAGCAAAACACATGCAACACGCGCACGTATTTGTACTGGTGAGAGGGACAAGCATATTTCACACAGACTGCTAGTTTCACTTTCGCCAGAAAGTCGTTTATAGTGAATGCCCCTATGAACTGTCTTACATTTACGATTTAGTTTTAATCCAAATGATGCGTGCTATGTGAGCAAACATCAATAAAGATCACGCAACAGAAGTGCGCGTGCTCTATCTCTCTCTCCCTCCCTACCGTTAAGTAACTTGTCTGTGAGAAAGGGATATTCACTCGACAAGCTCGCGCATCTGCACTCAGCGCTTTGCTTTTCAGCTCACGCACATCAGCTATAAAGGCATTAATACTGAATGTTTAACATTATTCATTGCATACATCTGCTTCGTAGACATCCTTAATCTCTAATAACTCTATTCTGCTGCCTGTTGTCGTGTTTCTTTGTCTGAATATGGCACTTATCACATGCTGTGTGGTATCGGCATTTGGTATCGGGGAATTTTAAGAAGTACAGGAGCTCAGTATCGGGCCCGATTCCGATACTGGTGCTTCCCTATCAGTCAGAATTGGTGCAAACATTAATTCTTTACTTTTAACTAATGTTTGTTTATATAAATTTGGGTCTCCTTATATTGAGAATGTATTTTATTTCAGTACTACTTATATTCTATTTTTTCTATTTATATTTTGAAATAGCTTTTAGATTTTTATACATTTTCACTTTAAAGGGATAGTTCACCCAAAAATGAAAATTTTGTCATTAATTGCTCACCCTCATGTCTTTCCAAACCCATAAGACCTTCGTTCATCTTCGGAACACAAATTCATATATTTTTGATGAATTCTGAGAACTCTCTGACCCTCCTTGGACAGTTGTTTCAGCTTTGTTTACGTTCAGTAGAAAGCGCGCGCATGCTGAACATAAACACCACTGATTATGTTGATTACGTTCTGGGGTACTCTCCAAAATGGAGGAAGACATTAATTTCGGGAGAAAAATTTGCTGAATAAATTGTTATTATTGTTTTCTTTGCGCACAAAAAGTAATCTTATAGCTTCGTAAAATTACGGTTGACCCTCTGATGTCACATAGATTCCTTTACCAATGTCCTTGCTATGTTTCTGTGCATTGACCGTGGTAATATCCTTACTGTCTATGCAGGGTCTGAGAGCTCTCGGATTTCATCAAAAATATCTTAATTTGTTTTCCGAAGATGAACAAAGATCTTACAGGTTTGGAACAACATGAGGCTGAGTAATAAATGACAGAATTTAAATTTTTGGGTGAACTAACCCTTTAATTTTTAGTTCAAGTTTTAGTAATTCTGTTATAGGCTTTTGTCATTTTTATTTATTTTTAGCTTCAATTTATTTTTTATTTCACTTGTAGTTATGGTAATTTAAAGGTAGGGCAGGCCATTTCAGAAAGGCTAGTGATAGCAAGCTAACTTTGAAAGCAAGATCCCCACCTTCCCTTCAAATCACTCTGCAAACCCACACCTACCCTAAAACACCAGAGAGCTACAGTTATTTCATTGAGTTGGCAAGAAAACATTTCTAATTGTTGTTTATATTTTTTAAGCCTTTTTTAATCTAAAATTTATATATTATTTAAGCTTTTTATCAACTACAAAAAAAATATTTTTAGTTTAGCACAATTTACATACATCACTTCTTAACCGAGCAACAGCTCCATGTGCAGGCATCTGAGGAACTGCCACAACAATGTCATCAAGACTCTGTTCACTGGCCTACAAGACAACAAACAGAAATTAAACAGAAATTCATGCAAATGAAAATAAATCAAAAATACAATTAGTCATTCAATAGAAAGCAGTGGAAATTTCCTGACTGCAGGGTACAGAACAATAATACACATCAACAACAGGTTTTAAAGAGAAACAGCCTTGCAGTACACTAAATAGCAGTTATGAGCAGTGCATATTGTGTGAAATTAACAACAACAACAATAATAATAATAATAATAATAATAATAATAATAATAATAATAATAATAATAATAAGCTAGAATAGGGCTTGGCTGACCTGCAGTGGTAGTGCTCCTGCCGGGCCAGGAAAACGACGTGCTTTGGCTGGCATCATGCGGCTCTGTGGTCTCTGAGGTGTCTTATTGGCTGCAGACACCAGCTGAACCAGGTGATTGGTCAGGACAGGCGTGTTGAGAGCATGAGGTGTAAATGTGGAAGAGGACTCAGTAGTGGAAGACACAGAGTGGAAAAGAGACCCTCGGGGCTGCAGCGGGGTCCTTGGTGTCGAAGCGCCCCTCTGGCACTGAGGCGACACAACTGGAGGTCTGGGGGTCTCAGGTCTGGGGAATCGCGAGGCTGGTGTAGCGGGACCATGCATGTGATTTGCATTCCGCAAAGGGGTAGATGGATACATGGGGCCTTGGATGGTGGACACGAATGAGGTGTTGACTATGGGCCGTGTAATTGACATTGAGGAGGTAGCGCCGAACCTCCCATGAGAGGACACTTCTGGTCCCGAAGGCCTCATGCGTTTAGCGGGTGAAATGTTAACCAGGGGTGCAGCTGGATTATTTCGTGGCTCAGAAACCATCTGAGGAATATTATCCAGTTCCTCCAGATCCACATCCCAGTCGTCAAAGTCATCCTGAGGAGGGAGGTCTCTCAGCGGGACTCTAAAGGATGCTGGGGGTGGAGGGTTTATTGAGTTAGAGGAAGGTTGCAGGGATGACACAGGCGCTCGGAGAGAAGAAAGAGAGGCAGAGATTGACTGATGGCAGGGCATGGAGAGATCTGGTAGGGCACTGATAGTGCCACATGCTGGGGTACGAAGAGTCAGAACAGAACCAGATTCAGACACATTTTCCCCAGGGCCTGATGACAAGCTAACAGAGCTCTGCTGTACACGCCAGGATTCAGATGATGGTGCTATAGAAGGAGCTGTAGAGGATGAGTGCTCTGATGGACACGTCCAATCAGCTTCAAGCAAATCCTACAGATGAGAAATTATGGATAACAAGATAAACAAGCAAAGATGTGTGTGTGTGTGTTTGTGTGTTGTCATTTGTAAATAAAACTTCTAAAATGCAGAACACAACGAAATAGAAATAGTATGACAGACTATAACTTATAAGCACATTATAAAGTGTACAGTCAACATACAAGTGGCATTACTCAACTATAATAACACGCTTTAAATGCATTTTAAAACTAAAGGTAAGTTACATTCCAAACCTCATCATCAAACTCCTCTCCAACGGTGAATAAGCCTTTCCATTTATCACAAGCCTGTATTAACAAACAATAAGTATCATCATTAACAATCAGCTTACAAAGTTAACAAATTAGCTAGCTGTTTGTATATAGCTTACCGTCGCTGTCATGTCTGTTCAGTTAATAAGAACAGATATATAACGCGACAAGCATCGATTGTTAATATAATGTAAGCTTTGTTCTCATTTGATATGCAGACGTTGAAAAACACCGAATATACATCGCATAATCTCCTATTTTTACACCTTCGCGCCGCCACGTTCAAACCTGTTTTTTTTTTTTTTTTTTAGTCTACGGTTCAAACGCGCACGGCGTGCAGGTCACGTGTTTTGTTGGCGCGCTCAGCACTGGTGGCGCAGCACCACCTGCTGGATGTGTCCACTTTGGGTAAATGGTAGTATGCTGAGGGGAAAAATTGTCTCAATTTAGCCGAGATTATTGGCAAAGGCGAATAAGATATTACTTTAATTTACACTTTTTGCTAATAGCACCTAATACTAAACAAATGGGATCTATTTTCTACTTCATTGAGTTCAAATTGTATCTGCCTTTTATTACAGCAACTGCTGCCGCTAACAATGAATTAAACAAGCCTACAAAACTAAAGAAACGACAAAGCGGAGCTTATAACCTACATAAACTTATCAGTCACACCGATACATACC
Organism: Spinibarbus caldwelli; assembly: GCA_039654775.1. Classification (NCBI taxonomy): domain Eukaryota; kingdom Metazoa; phylum Chordata; class Actinopteri; order Cypriniformes; family Cyprinidae; genus Spinibarbus; species Spinibarbus caldwelli. The sequence goes on from CM077218.1 coordinate 35,107,442, forward strand.
AAGTTAATGTTGACTACTATAGTTTTAGATAAAAGGCGAAAAACGCTAAGTTGAAAAGTTTATGAACATTGAAATAAGTTAAAGACAAGTTTGTCACAGTACTAAAATTACTGAATTGTTCAAAAAAAAATAAATAAAAACTTACTAGAAGTATCTTTAAAATGACAAACATAAGATTACTAAAACTTAAATTAGAATGAACTGAAAAAAAAAAGCCTATTCAAAATATTACTATAACAAAAGATGTACTACAATATGAGTATATACGTTTATAAACACTTGAGTATATATCTGCTGGTGACTTGAATCAGGTGTTAAAGGGGATATCCAAAATATATGTTGAGGGATATATAAGAGCAGGATGCTTATGCAAAGAGACTAAATCAACCGTAAAAACAAACAGATTTTTAAAAGAACAGATTTTTTTTTTATTATTTTCTTTCCCACAAACAATACAGAGGTGCCATATGGTTAAAACAGTTCTAGAACTTCTGGAACTGCTTCTTGGCTCCAGCTGCCTTGGTGACCTTCAGGACGTTGAACCTCACTGTCTTGCTGAGGGGTCGGCATTCTCCAACTGTAACGATGTCACCTACAGTCACGTCCCTAAACAAATGGAGAACATTAGTGATATTCAAGAAAAACGTTCAGTAATCAAAACTTATACAAATATCTCCCAAACTAAACTATTAATTATCCCCAACACCTTGAGGGCATAGAAACATTTTAACATTATCTGCTGCATCAGTGATGCCATAAGGCAATATCGTCAGAGCCTGACAGACTTGGAAGACCATCGTTAGAAACATCATTTGCAGCTCACCACCTATTTAACATGTTCAAATCAACAAAAAAAAATATCTACAAAAATTTTGCAGCCCCCAAAAGAAAGTGCCAAAGAAGAAATTTTACCTGAAGCATGGGGAGAGGTGGACAGACATGTTCTTATGTCTCTTCTCAAAACGGTTGTACTTGCGGATGTAATGCAAGTAGTCCCGTCTGATCACGATGGTCCTCTGCATCTTCATCTTAGTCACCACACCTGCAAAAATGTGACGACAAATAAGTTCACATATGCTGTATATCAATGGCCAGCATTAGGGATGTGCGACATGACGATCACGCGCATCTCATCAGTAAGGCCGGTTCAGTGATTAGTAGTAAATCTCCATGACCTGCTTTCAGATGAAACAGCATTTAATACACAGAGCCGTAGATCACTGACAAGCTACGCAATATCTTGAAACTGAAATACGAAATTGCCTAGCTTGTCAGTGAACTACGGCTCTGTGTATTAAATGCCGCTCCATCTGAAAGCAGGTGATGGAGATTTACTACTAATCACAGAACCGGCTTTACTGACGAGATGCGCATGATAATCACGTTCGATATATCGCGCAGCCCTAGCCAGCATATAGTATCTTTGATTTCCAATAAGGACTAAGATCCAACAAAATTAGATACAGGGAAGCATCAGTAAAGCCATTAGGCATTATCCTCAAATTTCCAAGGGTTCAGAAGACCATCGTGAGAAGACATCATCTGCACCCCTGACAAAACAATAATTAGCTAGTAAACTACATAGACTTACCGGACAGAATCCGGCCTCTGATGGACACGTTTCCAGTGAAGGGGCATTTCTTATCAATGTACGTGCCAGTAATAGCCTGTGGAAGTAAAGCACAAGAACTTTAGTCATTTGAACTCAACTGAGGTTACACAATGATAGCATATTCAACTGCATCAGCATTGCTAAAGGTAGTATCCTCAGAGCTCTCTTGGAGTCTAGGAAGACTGTCGTGATAAAAAAAAGACATCATCTGCAATGAAAAGTTACACTTGTATGTGAACAAGCTCACCTCTCTAGGGGTTTTGAAGCCCAAGCCAACGTTTTTGTAATAACGTGGAAGCTTCTCTTTGCCACTTCCTTCAACAGCCAGAACCCGCTTCTTGTTCTGGAAGATGGTGGGCTGCTTCTGATAAGCCCTCTCGTTCTGAAACACCACCACAAGCACAGAGTCAGTCATATTCCTGACAAACCAACTAATGCATGTGCTGGAATAACATCCATATAAAGTAAGCTACAGAACACAAAATTCTGATAAAGGTTTCCATTGGACATTCTGGACTATTAGTATATCCTCACCTACACCAATCCTGAAGAACATTCAGAGGCAAGTGTTTTCCCAATTAAAAATCCATTTCAAAACACTTCAGGGATTTTATGCTGCATCAGTGATGCCATAAGGCAGAGTCTCGTCAAAGCCTGAGGCTTGGAAGACCTTCGTGAGAATAAACATCATTTGCAGCTTCAAGCCCAGTTAGAGCACGTGTAAAAATCCACAGAAAGTGTCTACGAATGTTATAGAGATAACTACATACACGGTATCTTTAGAGCAAATTCGGTTATTTTACACTCAATAAGACAGATTCAGCAGACAAAATGCATCTGTTTTATTCAATCACAGCTTTAAGCCAAATAAACAATGGCATGTTTAAATAAAATGACTTTCTGCTGGTCGGATAAGGCAAGGCCGCTCGCCTTCCCGTTCATCAACGCTTCCTACCCGTTAACCTTAAACACATATTCTAGTCTCCAGCGTCATCCATTTCGCCATGATTGCATCCACGGTGGTTTCTTTACTGTTTATCTACCAGAACATGTGGCTTTACGCTTAAATTTAACGTCAAATCAAACGCGTTTTCACGACCACGCCGTTCAGACTCACATACCTGCACGTCCGCCATCTTCGCCAGCCGAGTCGTAAAGAGGACTACACATGCGCGAGACAGACGGAAGAGCGAGGTCCGCGGAAGTGACGACACACCGTGGGTGGGGCCGAGAGAACTGTTTGTTCTTGAATTCAGGCAAAAATGTTTGTGAGACCTGTAATCCGTGGTTATTTAATTGTTTACATTTAAACAACTTAAAAATCGCTGTAACGACATTGTGTGCTTCATGCGGTTGGTTACCGTCTAATTTCAGAGTTGAGAAGGTATTGAATTCTTTCATTTTTCATATTTCTTTACCAGTGTTGGGAAGTAACTAGTTACATGTCATTAAGTAATTTAATTATAAAAAATAAAAGTGAATTGTAATCAGTTACAGTTACTAAGAAGAAAATGCGTAACGTTAGTTAAATTACAGTTACTTATGAAAATGTTAACGATTACAAAGAGGGTTAACTTGCGTTTGAATTTTTCACACACACCCACATGCAAATTTATTTAATTTCTTTCATAAATTTCAGTGACTGCTCTAAAATACGAGACTCTAAGGAGTTTAGGACACAGAATAGGACACGTTTATTCGAAAATTGTTTGGGTTTATGTATTATTGCTTTATTTTTTTCCAAGCCATTGTTAGATGCCAGTGTTTCCTGTGATAACTATGCAAAGATATGATTTCAAAAACAGTATCATAGCTACTAAACTGTTTCTTGTTATGATTTAAAATCTGTATTTAACCTCAGAATGATCTGAAAGTAGGTCTGATTTTATGGTGGCTGTGCTTTAAAATGAAATTGATGAAGGATTTCTAAGGTGACAGTAACCAGTGTTGAGTATTACTGTAAGGTTAACCCTGCCTGGTTTACATGTTTGAAAATGACCATCAACAGTTGAAAACACTAGAAATTTAGAAAAGTAATCAAAAAGTAATGTTACATTAAAGTAATTGAAATAATTACACTACTTATTACATTTTAAATAGGGTAATTTGTAACCTACAATTACGTTTCCAAAGTAACCTTCCCAACACTGTTCTTTACAGTGATGTAAATAAAAACAGTTTGTTTAGATTCAAATTTATTATAAATATCTTAACCTATATTTGGGCATAAATTAAATTCAGGAAAAGTATGTTCTGAAAGAAATGTAATCTTTAATGTGATTCTACACAGATGGAGTAAAGATAACCAGTTAACAATAGTTACTTGTCAAGTAGCAATAGGAATAAATAGGCTACTAGTATTGAATAGTCTGACACATGAAATGTTAGTCAAAAAATAAATAATTGAATAGTTTACTGAACCTTTAGACAAAATTAAAATAATAAAAAAAAAGTTTTCGTGTGTGTTTTATGTGATACTTAATGCGTTTATGGCTATATAATGAGAATATTGAACTCGTACTCGAAGAGGAAAACACGTTCTGAAGCGTAAAATATGCAATTTGGTGCAGATGCTGTTCTGCTAGCATGTAATATAATTGATGAGATCTTTATAACATGTCAAGAACGTTTCCTCTAAATGCCTATTGTTCTTTGAAGTGTGCCGCATCAGACTCGCGAGAGACTTCTTTCCTGTCCGAAAACTGACGTCAGGCAGCGGAAGAGTTTTGACTTATTTTCGTGCTAATATGGCAGAGCCGTCGGGCGGAGGCGATACGGGTAAGTGCCGCTTTCATGTTCAAATGATGATTTTCGCCTGTTTTCCCGATTCGCAACTCAGATGCCCGACAGAGTGCCTAGACCGACGCTTTAATGTGTATTAGAATAGTATTTATCATGCAAACTGGGAGTTAGCTCAGTGCCGTTCACTGTCACAAACACCGCTGTCTGTCTGAAACATGTCTGTACACATCACACCGATCACCGGACGATCCGGCGTTCAGAGCTACAGATAATGACACTAGCTAAACAAAAGCCACAGTCTTTGGCTGTATCCCAAAGTGAGCCGTCTACCCAAACGACATTCATGGCCATCACGAGCGTTCCAAAAGAATTTATGAGCATCATAGGCGCGTTCCAAACGGTCGATTTGTTCAGAACGCGCCCAGTTTGGATGCCCAGAAATGCGGTCTTGGTAGGCAGCACGCTATTTTTGAGACCCAGCCTCTGTGCGCTTGTGTTGGCTGTGCTCACATGCTCGATACCGCGATGTTGTTGATTTCCAGAAGAGGTGACATCATCGTTTCAGTGCTGATCTGTTAGGAGGGGGGAGTAAACACTCATCATCACAGCTATAGCTGGCCATGTACAGGTCTCGAGATGGGTTGCTGTCGATTTAAAGGTATAGTTCACAAAAAATAAAACAAAAAAAAGGTCACCTTTGTTGCCTAATCATATGTTGTTCCAAACTTGTATCACTGTCTTTGTTCTGTGGGACAGTAAAAGAGATGTTAGGCAGTGTAATAGCCTCAGTCACTATTCACTTACATTGCATCATCTTCCATATAATGAACATGAATGGTCACCAAAGCTGTCATTCTGCGTAACATCGTCACAGGTTTGAACCAACATGAGGGTGCGTGAATGACAGCGTTGTCATTTTTGGATGAACTGTTTATTTCAAATCCTGCTGCTGTATTAATAAAATAGGCCCTCCATTTGTATTATGGCAGAGGTGTCCGATCCTGCTCCTGGAGGGCTGGTGTCCTGCAGAATTTAGCTCTGATCCCAGTTACACACACCTGAACCAGCTAATCAAGGTCTTATTAGGCATGTCGGAAACTTCCAGGAAGGTGTGTTGAGGCAAGTTGGAGCTAAACTCTGTAGGACATTGGACCTCCAGGACTGAATTTGGACATCCCTCTATTATGGGGTCAAATTGATATATATAAAGTGTAGGTAATATGACTGAAATCTTAATTCATAATTTGAGTCATTTTATTTCACAAATGTTGTTACATTTCTGTTGTAATTTTAAATGCTATTGAAATATCACAATTATTGATACAGGCAATTATTGAAGTAAACAATTAAATAGTCTAATAAAATAAGATCAAATAGATAACAAACAATAGGACATATAAATACAATAGAACATAGACACAAAGGAAATAAAGCGCTTTCATTTTTTAGTAGGTTAGTCCAACTATAGTGTAGAAATTGAATAAAGTATTCAGTCAAAAATGTATTTTTATTTATTTTTTTTTTAATTTGGTTATTTTATTTTATTTCTTCCCAAAATTGTTTACATTCACTCAAGACATTACTGGCTGTGTTTACATGAATACTTTCCAAGACAGTAGTTTTTAATTTTGATGAAATTCATGAAAACCAAAAGGGATCATTTTGTCCCCAACACCATCATAGACAATATTTGTACAGCTTTACAAAACGCATCTATCTATAGAAACGTTGCATGCACATTTATGACCCTAAATGATAAAAAGTCACAAAATTTCAAGAATATTTCAACTAGTGTTTCATGCAATTTAAATATGAGTCAAATAAGTTAAATTAGATATAAATACTTAAATAAGGTTTGAAATGGATTTTGTTTCCAAGCTGCTTACTTTAATTTCTAGATATCTGTAATGTTCAAAATGCTATCTAGGTAGGCAGCTCACTAGTTTTGCGACACAGCCTGTATGTATTGTGTTCATGTCAAGTGAAGATTTAAAGACTTTTGTTTTATTTGAATATTTAAATATGTGAACTCATACATGCAATGAGTTATTTATGATACGTGCTTGAGGGATTTAGCTTTGTGCGAGTCTCTTCTCCATTAGACAGCTCATGCATATTAGTTTCTTTACATCAACTTTACTCACCAGGAAACTGAAACCAAATGTGTGCTGAATTATACATACACTGCTGAGTCATGTCACAAACAATATGGAACGATTCCACTGTCAGATGCTTATCTGTTCCCTTTTAAGGTCACAATGGTGTTGTTAGACCTGTGTATTGAATTTTGTACTTTTGTTTTTTATGCTGAATATATTTTACATCCATTTTGTTTACTCTAAGTGTCTTTCCTCCTGATTTTGTATTGTTTTTAATTATTGTTGTTATTATTATTGTTATTATTATTATTATTATTATTATTTCCAATATTTGAAGGCATGGGCAATGACCAGATAATTGCCTTGGGAGCTGCTCTTCTCAATAAGTGAGTATCATCTTATCTCTCCTTCACATGTTCTCTGTGTTTGTTTTTGTTCATTACCTCGGTCATCTCGTCCCTTCTCTCACAGCTTCGTCTATGAACGAGTTCGTCGCCATGGAGACAGTGAAGCTGAATTAACCCGAAGTCAGCTGGGTGGTGTTGAGCTATGCGACCCCAGCCATAAACGTCTTGCGCAGTGTTTGCAGCAGATTGGAGATGAGCTGGATGGAAATATGCAGCTGCAAAGGTAATGGATTGCGGAAGACATCTCAACTGTCTCTATTTACAGAGTCTCTTGCTGTGCTCAGAAATGCCCACTGGATGGCAATGTGCTGCAACTCATCCATACCTCTCCATTGTCCTTTTGATTTAGTATGTTAAATGACTCCACTCTTCAACCAACTCAAGAAGTCTTCATGAAAGTGGCCCGCGAGATCTTCTCTGATGGGAAGTTCAACTGGGGCAGAGTGGTGGCGCTTTTCTACTTCGCATGTCGGCTTGTCATCAAGGTGAAGACCTAAATAAGCTTAATCGCATATTGAAATGCATTGTTTTGATGTTTTAAATATTTGTCTTTCTAATTCTTGTACTCCTAGGCTATTATAACCAGGATTCCTGACATCATCAGAACCATCATAAACTGGACTATGTCCTACATTCAGGAACACGTTATTAACTGGATCAGGGAACAGGGTGGATGGGTAAGTCTTGACAGTGAATTCCTTACACAGTGACTTCCTTAAAACCATGTGAAACATCGGGTGACGATGTGATATTTTAACACAGGCCACGATGACCTTTGCCAAATCCACTGATACCCCGATAAACAAAATGCTGAAAACAACATGAACATTTAACTTCCATAATGTGAAGCAGAATATCTAGGCTGTACAGTAGACACAGAATACCGTTCAAAAGTCATACATCATAAAATTATAAAGCATAGCGCATATATTTTTAAAGAAATTGATGCTTTTACTTGGTAAGGACACATTAAATTTATCGAAAGTGACTAAAGACATTTACAATGTTACGAAAGATTACATTTCAAATAAATGCTGTTCTTCTTTCTATTTATCTAAGGATTTGGTTGTATTGTTTGGCTGTGCAATTATTGACTAATATTTATATCAGCATAATAATTATGTCAGCAAAAAAGACAAATTAAAACATAATATAATTTTTAAATTAATAATCCATGGTATTTGTTTTAAAAAAGTACCATTAAAAGTATAATTTATTTTTTAATAATGACTAATGTGTGTACACTAACATCAATTCGTGATTTCTTTTTACTTGGTGTCTATACCACACGACTCATTAAGAGAAACTTTTTAAACTATTTGAATAAAATATGTAAAGCATTTTTGAGGGAAAAAAAGCAAGTACAATCCTAAGAACTTAACATGAAATCATTTTTTTCTTCTTCTTCTATTTAAAATATTTTTTCCTTATCGATCAGAAATGTCATTGAACCTAATACTTTCTAAAAAAAATTATTAAAGGGATAGTTCACCCAAAAATGGAAATTACCCCGTGATACCCCATGTGTATGACTTTATTCTTTCAGACAAATACAGTCGGAGTTATGTTAAAAAATGTCCTGACTCTTCCAAGTTTTATAATTGCAATGAATTGAGGTCAAGGTTTTGAAGGCCAAAAAAGTGCATCCATCCATCATAAAAAGTGCTCCACACGACTCCAGGGGGTTAACAAATGCCTTTTGAAGTAAAGCGATGCAGTTGAGTAAGAAAAAATATTCATATTTAAAACTTTATAAACCATGATCTCTAGCTTCTGCTAACTGTCATACGTGGGTTCACGAAAGAGTGGCGTTCCAGTGGAGGACGAAGGTGTAGCGTATGCTCTGGTGAGAATATGCTAATTTCGTGAAAACCGAGTTTTGTTTACATCAAAGGAAAACCAGTCTCCTCTTGGCTTATATTAAAATCCTCTTACATTTTTAGGCATTTTAGGCATTGTACTTCTACAGGGTTTCCTGCGGGGCATTAAAACTCATTAAATGGATTTTGCTCAAATTAAGGCCTTGAATAGCATTAAAACTCATTAAATTTATTTCTACAGGCATTCAATTTTTTTAGATGGTTTTGAATAAAAATAATGCCAGTTTACCTTGAATATAGCGCCTTCATAATTAATAACTTTTTAATTTTCTGTCGCAAAATATGTACATATGATACACACGCGGAACATTTTGGTCATCGCCTGCGGTCGGTGCGAAATAGCCGTGACGCCGGATGTTTGGACAGCGCCGGACTGGAGTAAAACTAAGAGCAGAGAATGTTAATTTTGTAAATTCAGAAAGAAATTGTGCTATCGAGCAATTTCGACGAGAATGATTCTGATTTTATTACATTCGGTGTAAATGACGACTGATAATGAATAATGTATTGACAGTAACAAGGTCGTACATTTTGAAACTCGCGCAGCCGGTGTGTGTGAGAGAATCTCGAGGAGAAATCAAAACAAATGAGCGCAACAGCACAGACAACTCATAGAACAAACATACTGTGGAAAAAAATTATATTTTTATAGTTTTTTATTTTTATTATATTTTTATTTTTATAGTTTTTATATTTATACCATATGATGTAGCCTAGTTAAGCAACATGAGACCACCAAGAGAGTGTTGATTCCCGAATATCAGCAGATTTGACATTGATTTTATTCATTCAATAAATGAGTGATAATCATTCACTAATCTCCAAGCAGCACACAGCCTTGTTTTGTTACTGAATGACTCAGCGCTTTTGAATTAATCATTTGAGTCAATGATTCAGTGATCCATTCATAAAGATAGACACTTGCTTGATTCTTGAATGAATCAGTTGTCTGAATGAATAGCTTGAACTAATTATTTAAATGTTCACTAATTAACACAGTCACTTGACGCCACCTACTGGCGGTTTACTCTCATATTTTAAAGTATCATTGCATTTTTTCCAACTTTTCTATTTGTATATTAAAAATAATTTAAAACACTAAGCTCATAACATTATTCATGCAGCTGTAATTTTGCAATGTAAATTCATTAATGAAATGTAAGAATTAGATATGAAAAAGAATGCAAACATTTTAATTAGATTAGGGAAAAAGAATGAACAAATTGCCCTTTATTTAAAAAAACACCTTGGAAATCAATTTAATATCACAAATATGCTGATTTCAGTAAGTAAGAACTGATATAGAAGTGATAGTTTAAATTATGTAGATTTTCTCACATATCCAAGATTATCATCATTGCATTATTGTCAAATTGAATGGTTAATTTAAAACAGGCCTATAACTGGTCAAACTTTGGGATCATTAAGATTTTTTAATGTTTTTGAGAGAAGTCTCTTATGCTTACTAAGGCTATATTTATTTGATCAAAAATACAATAAAAACAGTAATATTGTGAAATATTATTTCAATTTATAATGACAGTTTTTTTTGTTGTTGTTGTTTTTTTATGTAAATACATTTTAAAATATAATTTATTCCTGTGATTCAAAGCTGAATTTTCAACATCATTACTCCAGTCTTCAGTGAAATCATTCTAATATGCTGATTTGCTGCTCATGAAACATTTCTGATTATTGCATTTTTTTTTTTTTTTTTTTTTTTGTGGAAACGAACCACAATATATTACCCTTCAAAAATGCAATTTAAAAAAAACTAGTTTTTTTTTTTTTTTTTTTTAATAAATACTTTTATTCAACAAGGACAAATTAAATTGATGAAAAGTGACAGTAAAGACATTTGTAATGTTACAAAACATTTTATTTCAAATAAATGCTGATTTATTTGAAAAATGTATGCTGAAATTTATTTGTGAAATTTATGCTGAAAAGTAATATGTATCATTATTTACACAAAAATGTAAAGCAGAAAAAATGTGTTCAATATTGATGATAATAGTAAAAACCATTATTAATGATTGAGCACCAATAATCATAACAGAGCAGAAAATCAGCATACTAGAATGATTTCTGAAGCATCATGTGACACTGAAGACTGGAGTAATTATGCTGAAAATTCAACTTTGATCACAGAAATCAATTACATTTTAACAGATATTCACATAAAAAACATTTATTTTAAATTTAAATTCTCAATATTACTATTACAGCAGCCTTAGTGAGCAGAAGATGCTTGTTTCAAAAACTTTAAAAACCTTTGACTGGTCGTGTGTGTAGTGTGATATATATATATATATATATATATATATATATATGGGTCGTGTATGGCATTAAACATTTTTTAAAAAGGCATTAAAAAGCATTAAATTAGATTAGATGATACCTGCAGAAACTCTGTTCTAATTCATGACTGGTGTTTTGTTTTGCTCTCTCCTCTGAGCTTCCGTGTTCCTCACTTCTCATTGGAGTTTACGCTATGCCTACGTCATTCACTGGAACACCACTCTGTCGTGAACACGCATGAATGTGTATGACAGTTAGCAGAAGCTAGAGATTACGGTTTATAACGTTTTAAATATAATTATTTTTTCGAAAGTAAAGTCAATCTTGGGGTAATTTTAATTTTTGGGTGAACTATCCCATTAAAGCATTTTGTTTATTTTAGTTTATTTAATTTTAGTTCAATTGATTAATTAATTTATTTATTTTAATTAAAGCTAAATATGTGGTCAAATTTGTCCTTTTTTCTCCCTCAGGAGGGAATCCGCTCCTATTTCGGAACCCCGACATGGCAGACTATTGGTGTTTTCCTGGCCGGGGTGCTCACCACAGTAGTGGTGATCCGCAAAATGTGAAAAGACTGACAGGAAGGTGGAGAGCAAGAGAAGAGAGTTGAGACGATGATCAGAGGGTGAAGCAGACCAGCAAAAGAGAACAGAAAGATGAGGGGGAAGAGGAAAGGATTTGGAGTAGAGATGCAGAGAAAAAGACAAATAAGAGAGTTGAAAACGGCCTCAACTAATCAAAAGAGAGAGAGGAGGAGGAAAGAGTGAGAGTCAAGCATGATGCAGATGTCTCGAGCCACTCTTGTTACTCCTGAGCTTGTGCTCTTTCTCATCTACAACTTTAAACCTTGATAACATTTGCACTGAAAATCAGAGATTAATGCGTAAAAGTTCAGGTTTAGGCTTGATTTTAGCTATTTATTTTTAGTTTGGGCTTATGGGTGTCTAGGTTATATACAGGACTGTATTGGTATTTGATTTAATCTGTTGAAATTGTCTCAATGCAGAAATTTCTCATATTAAGTGAAGTTCTTATGTTATGTTTATTTTTTGTCCTACAGTCAAAATTACTTGCGGTAAATAGTTATTATAGCTTATAAATGGAATTAATATTATTATTATCATCATTATGATAAAAGAATAATTGTATCTGTCTTTTTATCATCTGAAAGAGTAGGAATGGGCTCAGACTGTATTCTGCTGATATTTTAATTTCATATCACTTCCTCATCCTCCTCGTCTTTTTATTTTCACCGTCTCTAGTTCTTCACGGTAAGGACTATGAAATATCTGTAAAGTTGATTGTACTTGAAGGTTTAGCCTCTTAAGAGTTTGTGAACTGTTTGCAACAGCATTTGAGAAGTGCAGCCAACCAGTCAGCACTCTGGTTGTGGTATGTGGGCGTATCTTCATCAGCGAGCCCCTCCTACGACAGGGATGGACAATACTAGTGACTCTTAAATGCATTGAACTTATCTGAGCCATGATGATCGTGTTTTTTACACAACCAAATATTTTCCTTTTCAAATTCCTTTTGGATTCGACAATCCAAAGACTTAAGATGTAGGGGCAGATTCTTTGACGAAAAGCAGGTTGTTTGGCTTGAGCTGGTGCAAACATTCACTCTTGCAGGACTTACAGGCCGATTAGTGGAGCTTCTCCTTTCAGCAAGGTCTTCTCAGTACTGTATTTTTAAGATGGTTAGCCAGACCCACAATCCTACTTTTACATGCAATTGTTCTTTTTTATATATATACACTTGTTTCTTTATCTCTTGGTTGTTTGGGTAGTTTCATATTCTTTTATTTTGGTTCTTTCGTTGACAGTGCCTTGGCCTTTTTATGATATTAGCCACCACTTTTTCATCTTTTTCTACATCTTTGTAAACTGGTATAAAATTGTGCACCCTAAGGCAGTCTGTCTGCTGTGTGAGCCCATGAGTTTGTTTTATAAGCCGTAAAATGAAACAATAAATTGTTTTTATGGATTTCAATATATATGTGTTGTGTGCGTTTTGATTTTGGTAGAGAAACGGTTATTCTTTATTAAAATTGTCACATTTTAAAATAACAGTAAAGGATCAAAACTAGGAAATGAACATACAGGAATTAGGTTTTATTTAACATTTACTACATATGTAATATTTAAGGAGCTCAGCTTCATTTGGGTTTCTTTTAGACAGCTTGCTTCATTAGATGCATCCTGGGATGTTTCTAACAGTATTAAAGAAGTTCACATGTATGCTAGACACTTGATAGCGGTTTTTCCTTTACTGTCCAGGACCATTTCATACTTTTAAAAATTTCTCTCATTTTCTGGAAAATCAGTTGTCTGAAAAACCAATTGGAAGCATTTAAGCATCAGCTTTTAGATGAAAATATCTTTAAAATCATGAGAAAAAAATTCAGATTTTTGTTCAAAATTCCGATTGTATGTAGTGTTTTTAATGTTAACTAAAATAAAGCCGAAACAATGTCAACATTAGATGAAAAACTTAAAACAAAAATTTTAAGTTAAGAAATGTTGCCATGACACCTAACTGACATAAGTTTAGGTTACTGATCTATATAGTAACTTTTCTTACACAGAAACTGAAATAAAAATAAAGCTAAATAGATTTTTTTTTTTTTTTTTTACAAAAACTAATAAAACTGACAAAAGCACATAAAATTACTAAAACCTGAACTAAAATTAAGCTCAAAATATAAAAATAAAAATTTAAAGTAGTAATAAATGGATCAAAAATGAATTTTTTTTTCAGGTTACTAGTTTTACTAGTTTCAACTGATTAATGCAATAAGATTATCCGTGTAATATTTACAAACCCAACAATACTCAACATCTCAATCACAAGACAATTGGGACAACAGCAAAATAAAAAAAAAGTATTTTTATTGAATGACTCTAAAATACAGCTCTTAGAAAAGAGATCAGTAATTATTTCAAATTTTGATGTACATCTTTATGTTCGACAGGTAAACCATACTGACATTGAAAACTAATTCATAAGTGCTCAAGGTTTAAGGCATATACTTCATCGACTAAATGCTTTGCAATCTTGCCATTAATCATGAAACGACTCTTTGAAGGTTTGCGATGATCTTCACAACACAGTGCAACAAAAGACCTATATAGTTAAAGCAACAAAATACTGAGAAACCAATAATATGACAATGGCTCAAAAGTTTGGCTGATGAGAGGCACAGATGAGATTCAGGAATACTAATTCAATGCAAAAGTACTTTGACTGGAACAGAAAGCTTGACAGAAACTGATGGAAATGGAGAGATCAGTCTCTAGTCTCCAGCACCCCCTCTCTGATCCTCCAGCTCCATGGCAGTTTGCAGTCGGGGCCGAGGGTGCAGCAGGGGTTGTGTCTGTACTGATGATAGTTGCTGGAGTCAGGGGCAGGGACACAGCGCAAAAACAGGCTGTTTTCTAGGACCTCTTTGTCATGGGGCACCAAGCAACCATCCTCTGTTTGCAGACTGAACACGTTCTCTGAGATCTACACGAGAGAAGAGATTTTAACCTCTAGCAAACACAAAGAGTAATGCAAATAAAACGTGTTCTAAACACACACACACAGTTTACCTGATCGCTGATTCCTCTTGCAACGTGGCCTACTTTCACCCCGGGCGTCTCCCGAATATGAAAGCATTTCCCGTCAAAGTCCCTAATATAAAAATCCACCCCTGAAGAAACAAAGCACAGATGTGAGCATGGCACAAATAACCCTGATAAATGTCATCTAAAAATATCTCATACCAACAGCATGAGTGAATGAGACTTCTTGTAGCTTAACGGTGTTATGTGCCAATATGTGACAGATTTATAAACACTGGTTTATAAAAAAATATACATGCTTAAATATGGGATATGTCCCTAGACTTGCTGTTTTTGTTAACAGTAATAAAACTGCTTTGATTTAATTGAATTTTTCCTTATTACTGACTATACATAAGTAATTACTTGTAAAAACCTGAATAATTAAATAATTAATTTCCTTTACTATACTGTTATGTCTTAGGAAGTTTCTATTCAAAGAATCCTGGAAAATTTATAATGGTTTGTTTCCACCAAAATATTAGGCAGCACTACTGATAATAAAATCAGTATATTAGAATGACTTCTGAAGGATCGTGTGACACTGAAGACTGGAGTAATGATGCTGAAAATTCAGCTGTGCATCACAGGAATATATTACACTTTAAAATATATTCAAATAGAAAAGAGATATTTTAATTCGTAATAATACTTCACAATTTTGCTGTTTTTACTGTATTTTTGATCCAATAAATGCAGCCTTTATGAGCATAGGAGGCTTTAAAAAAACATTTTAAAAACACTTACTGACCCCAAACTTTTGAACGGTAGTGTATATGCCATTATTAATGTGTTAATATTTATATTACTATTTCAAATTTAAATAGCATAATGTTTTTTTTTTGTTTGTTTTTTCCAGGATATCGAGTATCACAAAATTGAACCAATGTTGGTATGAATTGCTAACAGTTTGGTATCATGCCAACTCTTTGGTTATGTAATGATGCTTTGCATTTCTCTAAAGTAATCAGGAGTTGTTCACACACCGTCAAAGCAGCGGGGCGGAGGGTGATGTGCGGGGGGAAACCAGTCCCTGCTGAAGCTCTGGCCATCTTGTTGGCTGTTGCAAGAAAACACGCCTGAGCTAAGGTCATCACCAGGACCGAATGACCAACGCCCTGAATCCTGGAAGAAGGGAAAAAAAAAAAACTCTGAATTTCAAAGTTGTGATTGGTTAAACTTTTTGTTGCTTTACTAGCAAACAACAGGTGATAGTAGTCAGGAAGTTAAACGTCACTTAATATCCTTCTAATGTATTTAATAGACATGTATCAGGTTATGGGGAATTACAGGCCGCCTCGTATTCAGCATTCTGAACTTGATGCTTGGGTTTGTTTACCTTCTTGTCCCAGTATTCTCTAGTGGAAAGCAGCTGCTCCTGTTGCTCAGCAGAATGAGGATGGGAAAGACTGCTCACGTAGAAATCTGCAGAGAGAGTGACACAAGTGTTATATTCTGCAAAGCTACAGTTCAGATGGCTGTAATCCCAAGTAACGATATTGGGCCTCATTTATAAAGCGTGCGTACGCTCAGATTTGATCTTAGAGTGTGCGTACGCTTAAATCCACGCCAACGCTCATATTTGTAAAAACTGGCTTTGACGTGGAAAAGTGCTTAGCATCACGTCAGGGTCTGAGCAAACGTACGCACTTTTTTGTCGGAGTACTGCAGGTTTTTGAAAATGTAAGCTGTTCTTGCAGCTCGCTGTTCTAAATTAAAGGATTTGGATGATGACTGGTGATCTTTTACATGTTAATGACTTTAATTAGGAGTCCTTTACAAGGCAGAGAGCTGAAACCATTCATTTGCGCGCAAATTCAAAATCATTTGCGATTCATAGATTTCACATCTGAAAGAGACGCGTACATGCGTTTATGGTACGTAGGTTCATTTTATGAATCACCCATACGCATATTTGAGAAATGATTGTAAGATCAATTTTACGATGGTTTCTGTGCAACATTTTATAAATGAGGCCCATTGAGTTTCCATCCTCATATTTTTGATGCATTTTGGGATATGGGATAGAAAAAATGCCAAATGACACCAAAACGTGAATAAAATATACAAAACGTATACGCTCGCTTGAGGTGGATACAATTTTTTTTGTTAAGAAGACGTGCATAAACTACTATATGAAATCATTTACCAAATAAAATCCTGCAATCTCTTAAATAATTCACATCGAAAATATTGTTTATTCTACATTATCATTCAAAAGTTTGGGGTTGGTACAATTCATTTCTTAATAAGTCTCTTATGCTCACCATATATATTTATTGTATGTATTTATTTGATCAAAAACACAAAAAATTCTGACATTTTATTAGAATTTAAAACTTTTTTCTGTTTGAATATACTTTAAAATGTAATTTATTGCTGTGATGGCAAAGCTGAATTTTCAGCATCATTACTCCAGTCACATGATCACGACACGTCACATGATCCATCAGAAATCATTCTAATTTGCTGCAAATATTTCTTATTATTATCGATGTTAAAAATAGTTGTGCTGCTTAATATTTTAGTGGAAAGTGATACTTCTTTGCAGATCTTTTCAGTGTTATTTTGTAACATTATAATTGTTTTTACTATCACTTTTGATCAATTCCCGCTGAACAAAAGATATAATTTCTTTTGTTTTTAAATCTTACTGACCCCAAACATTTGTACGATAGTGTGTTTAATAAATGAAGTGGCTTCAAATTCCATTTCTATTATTTTAAGTCATTTTTCCCAGAAGTGACCAAGGAAACAATTTTCTACATAAATTAAATTCACAACTGGAATGGAAATATAGCTATGAGTCTGAAAAGCAGTGTAAAGCTGGCCGCTATGAATATGACGTGATCAGGTTACGGCGGCTCACCTTTCAACAGCTCTTTTTCCGGCACTGTTGGTTCTGGCTCGGTCTTATTGATGATCTGTGGCTCAGGTGAAGTGGTTTGAACGTGGAACAGTGACTTCAGAGGAGAGTGGTCATCGTTTCTTGTCTCCTCTGTCCGTTTCCACTGTTTTACCTTGTCTGGCTTATTACGTTCCCCATCACCCACTCTACTCTTCTGCTCCGAGCTCATCCACTGCAGCTCAGAGTTATCAGAGAACGTGGTGTGGTGGGATGTGGTGGGTGTGGCTAAATGGGCGGAGTCTGGATTCTCTGGCTTCCCCAGTGGCTTCTGATAGGTTCCTCCTCTGGCGGGGCTGTGAAGTCCCCCCACTGCAAATAAATGTATAACTTTTTAATTGTGTAACATTTAATATACAGCCATTCGTATGTGTTTCATGGTTATTTATTGTTACCTTCTTTAAGTGCTTTAGCAGTTTTAACAAAGAGTTCTTTGGCAGAGGCTCGTTTGTTTGGATCTTTCTGCAGTCCTGATCTTATGACATCTGCTGTATAGGAGCTGCAGTCACGTGGGATTTCCCTCAGTGGCGGAGGCTCTTCTGCTATCTGTCAGCATGCACACAAACAATACTTTGTAAGTGTTTAGTGAATGCAAATCATGTAGTTTTCACAAAACACTAATTAAAATTGAATGTGGCTTATTTAAACAGTCTCCAATCGTAGCTAACCTTGAGGTATAGTGGGTGGGAATAGTAGCGGGTCCATGGATGACAGCCGTTGAGCATGTGTAGAAGCATACAGCAGCTGCTCCAGATGTCTGCTTTTGAAGAGCGCGGCTTATTGAGCAGGATCTCGGGTGCCATATGAGTTTCTGTGCCTTTCAGACCTAAACACATACAAAATGAGTTGATTAATTTATGTATGTGTCTATGTTCACTTGAAATATATTTGAGGCTATAATGAAATGTACTTACTCTTACAATAACTAAGCCCTTGTTTGTCCAATCTCTCCGAGTATCCAAAGTCACACAGGAATGCATCTTTCCCATCTTCTGACAGCAAAATATTATCCGCTGAAAATAAAACACAATCATGAGAACACAAAGTGAGCTAAAATTTAACTTACTTTAAAATACACAATGTGATGTACACCGCCATTTAAAAGTTTGGGGTCACTAAGATTTTTTTTTTATATATATATATAAAATACATTAATTGTATGCTGCAAGGATGCATTAATATGATCAAAAATGACAGTAAAGACATTTTTAGTGTTACACTGTTTTACTGTATTTTTGATCAAATAAATGCAGCCTTGGTGAGCATAAGACAATTCTTTTTAAATACATTAAAGAAAATCTTACCAACCCCAAACATTTTCTCCCCTTTCAAAACATCACAAGCACCCATTTTTGAGGTTTTCTGATTGGGAAATAAAGGCTTAATTTCCAGACCACCCTCAAGAGCATCTTGTTGCATCAGAATGACAGTGCTT
Organism: Spinibarbus caldwelli; assembly: GCA_039654775.1. Taxonomy (NCBI): domain Eukaryota; kingdom Metazoa; phylum Chordata; class Actinopteri; order Cypriniformes; family Cyprinidae; genus Spinibarbus; species Spinibarbus caldwelli. Next base: position 35,126,431 of record CM077218.1, read on the forward strand.
CTGCTTCAAATTGATTATAATTTTCTTCTATTTCTGTAACCTTCAGTACACTGACAATAAACTTGATTAAATTACTTCTTTAACTATTGGTAAAATTTCAGAATGGTGCAGTACCTTTTAATATTGTACATATACAGTAGCCTAAAACTATAGCTAATTAGTTTACATTAACTAGTAACCCGTACAAGCACAAGCCATTTCAAAGGCTGTTTCATTGCATCTATTTTCACAATGAGTCATGCTCAATTAGGCTAGCAATGTGTATTTAGAAAATAAATGTGTTTGCCAGTGGGCACATCTCTTCCCATAAGTCTCTGCTCTAGAAGTGGCGATTGGACGGTTCCAGGAAAAGTTAAAATTGGAGTGTGTGAGACTTTCGGTTTCTAAATTGCAAACCACAGCTTGTTGACTGAAGATTAAATTACTGATAATCAGACAATTTGGACACCAGATGGCGCTGTAGATGTCAGAGCAGAAAGGTTTGTTTTACTGCTTGCTTGAATTTAACTGCCCTTTATCAATTTGAATGGCTGATAAAGACATAAAGCTGCTCATTTATTCTCTTGTGTCCATCTGCATTATATATGGTCAGGTCTTCAGTCAGTGTCTAGTTTCTTTCTCTTGATCTCTCCATCTCTTCTCCCTCCCCCCTCATCTGAACCACATGAGTCATGCTGTGGGAAATTCCCAGCCCTGGGTTGCTCACATTGTACTCTGATCTCCTTTCTCTCTCTCTCTCTCTCTCTCTCTCTCTCTCTCTCTCCCCACAGGTGCTGTTTGTCTCACCCTATGCCCCGGAAAAACAACTAAAGCCAGCCACAAAAGACAGCATTAGAATCAACTTAAATTCCTCAACAGCAAATCTATAGTTCTTTAAAGGGTCATGAAACCCCAGACTACTTTTTCTGAGACTTTAGCAGAGGTGTTCGTGTTGTACATCGTAGAAGACAATGTTAGCATCCGATCATTTTAACTGTTGGAGAAAACTGGTTAATTTTAAGCTTTTTTGCGCTATTTTCATCTTCCGGGTTTAAAATCTACATCGTGTTGACGTCACAATTTGTGACGTGGCAATGGACTATAGAGTGGGGGAACTATGACGTCAGAACCCGGAAGAGTAATTCGCCGCGGGTTCCTTCAAGATTTTCCTATGGAGTTTTATAATGGGGTTTTTCAATTTCTGAGTAAAATAAAGCCTGTGGTAAACATAACTTGACGATACTTTTTCGTTTTGTTCTACAATGTAAACTGAAATCCAACGCTCTCCATTGACTTTCTATTGCGGGAAGCTGCCTGCTTGTCATTTCTGACGTATAACAAAAAACAGAGCAATGCCTAAAAGCTGCTATGTGACAAGGTGTACAGTAAACAAGCTAAAAAACCCAGAACTATGTTTTTATAAGCCTAAAGAGTTATCAGAGGTGCAACAGCTCGTTCATATATATGTTTTCAATGCAGAGTGCAAATGGCTACGCATTTATTTGTGTTTTTAACTCGATGGGAGTGAAACGAAACTGTCTGAACCCGAAGCTGTGTGTGTTGTCTGTCTCCCCTCTTCCCCCTCCGCTCCGCACCACGCCCACTTTTTTAGCATTTTTTAAAACTATGGTGAGAACTAACCAGTGCTGAAACCAGGGGTTTCATGACCCTTTAAATTGCTTGTGACTTTACGTAACACATTTGTTTAAAAAAAAAAGAAAAAAAAAAAAGTGTCATTTGCTTACAGTGTTTTCTGTGGTAACTTTGAAAAGAACCAATTCATGAGGCAATTGCACACATATTACTCTTTTATAGCTCAAGAGGTATAGAGTCCATCAGTTACATTAAACTTCAATGTTATTTTTGTATTTTTACACTATTATAGTGTTTTTTTCACATTATGAATTAGTATTTCATATATGTTTTCAGTTTTCATTTTAAGTTTTAGTAATAGTGTTATGTGCTTTTATCAATGTTATTGGAATTTTTTTAAAATTTCTACTTTTTAGTTTTAGTAATTTCATTACTTTAACTTAATTAAAATACAGAGTTTTGATATTGTGGCATACCTGAATATACATGTGGAAATGTGACAGGGTAATTTTATTTCACAAAAAAGTCTCACTTTCTTCCACATTTAATCTCAATTGCTGTTTAGAAGAAAATATTGCGATATTAAGGACATCTCACTTGTGATTTTTCATTTCTCTATGTAGTTTCCAAAGAACTGTGATCACAAATAAGGAAGTGCAAAAAAAAAAAACGCATGTCCACTTTCCACAGAAATAACTTGTCAATATCAATATCAATCTTTCCACATAAATGAAATAGAGATAGTCTGGATTAGTGAAGAGAGGACAGAAAAATGTAAAATACTCGCGCTTTTGATTTTTTAAGACTCCACGTAGCTTCCACCCCTCTCAGCCAATCAAATGCTTCAGTGGCATTTTTAACTATCCAGCCCACATTCTGGACGTACCTTTGATGTCCAGATGAAGGACGCGCTTCCTGTGCAGGTGGTTTAGCGCCCCCAGTACTTGCTGAAGGTAGTGCAGGGACAGATCCTCTGGCAGGCGGCCTCGTTCCTCCACCAGCTTTCCTAGAGAACCTGAAGAATGCGCAAAGTCATCAAACATTTCCATCTCTCCAGAACACCAGATATGTCAAATAAGGAACTGAGAAACAGATGAAGGAATAAAGAGGTTGTTTGTTGTGTCTACAAAGGCGCTTCTGAGCACTTACTGGATTTAAGGTCCATGAAGAGGATGATGGAAGGACCTTCACGCACCACTCCAAAGAGTTCCACCACCTGAGGAGACTGCAGGGCACTCCACGAGCCCACCTCCTCACTGCTGAAACTCAACAACGGCACCTGAAAACACACACACATGCATCCACGGATCAACAGACAGTCACTTGCATCTGAATGCCAGCAGTGCCATCTGTCGGAATAATAAGATGGACACAAAAGGAGGGCACAAATACCTTTTTGGCGGCACACATGAAGCCGGTGCCTTTGTCTTTGATGCTGTAGACCTCTCCGAAGGAGCCCTGCTTGAGAAATCTACAGCGTTCATATTCCCGTCCCTCTCTGTACTCATAATTCACTGGTTGTAGCCCCTAAAAACAGCGATGCAAGATGTTGATGTCAAATGATGTTATATAGATGAAGATTGGCCGATACCGTTATCCAGCCATGTTACAATACACAATATAGTGACAAATATAAAAACAGCAGCATGCATTACTCATTTAGATTACCTTTTCCCTCATTTGCATACTGTACATGATAATGTTAACACCTACATTCGCTTTCGTTTTTTTATTTATTTAGAACAAAAAAAAAGCATAGAATTTTTGAATCTGACATTTAAAATTTGGTTATCTGTGTGTGCATGTAACTACACTCAAAAGTTTGGGGTCTGTGAGGTTTTTTTTTTTTTTTTTTTTTTTAAGTATTTCTAATAGAAGTATTTTATACTGACTAAGGCTGCATTTATTTGATCAAAAATATAGAAAAAAACACAGTAATATTGTTAAATATTATTACAATTTAAAATAACTGTTTGAATATATTTTAAAATTTGAATTTTCATCATTACTCCAGTTTTCAGTGTCACATAATCTATTAGAAATCATTCTAATATGCTGATTTGGTGCTTAAGAAACATTTCTTATTATCATCAATTTTGAAAACAGTTGACAAACAACTGTAATATTTTTTTTCAAGATTCTTGATGAAAAAAAAAGTTCAAAAGAACAGAATTTATTTAAAATTGAAATCTTTTGTAACATTATAAATGTCTTTACTGGCATTTTTGATCAATTTAATGCATCCATGCTGAATAAAAGTATTATTATTATTTTTTTTAAATACTACTCGCCTCAAAGTTGTGAACTGTAGTATATATATCTTAATTTCCTGCATTTGTTTAAAAAATAATAAACGTTTCATTTCTTGAAAAAATAAAACAACTTAATAATGTTAAATAGACATGTGCAGTAAATATTCAGCCATCTTTCATAATGTACCTTATAATGTTGTAATGGCTAAATAAATTACTTTGGCTTATTTTAGAGTTTTAAGATTTTTTTTAACAAATTATGGTATCTACCATGTTTATCGCTAAAGGCCATAATTTCAATACCGATGCAGCTTTTTTAACAGTTCCACCGAACCACTGAAAATGTCTAATTTCAGAGCACATGACAAGCAAAGGAAGTGTGTGAAGATGTTTTTTTTATACTGTTTGCTTATTTCTCTTTGCAAGGAAACTCCCTAAGCAGAACTAGGCTGGTGAGGTAAACATGAAACCCCGCTGAACGCAAGAAAAACAGGAAATCAAGACCGCAAGTCCATTTCTGACTGTGTGTACACATGCATGCATGTGTGCTTATGTTTCTCACTCTCTCTCTCTTCCTCTCTGTATTAGTAAGCTTATGTTGTCTATCTGTATTGTCTTTCTAGAGGAATCAGTTTGCGTGTGCTCTTGTATGTAAATTTGTATCTTTGCGTGCAAGAGAACACATCCATGCATCACGCTCTTTCAGTATGAGTTCATACATGTGTCAATTTCAACATGCTTCAACGTCATGTGTTTTAAATGCCATTTCAAATCACCTCTTTGAACAGGATCCCTTCATTCTTGTCGCTTTCCTCTCTCTCGTCCTCATCTCTCTCCCTCTCCTCTCTCAGCACGTCTTTGACAAAGCCGTATGCAAAGCAGCGATCTTCGCTTGTAACAAAGTTCCTCAGGGCTGTAACAGCCAGAGAGCATTCAGTCTCACTTCTCAGGGGAGATTTCAGCTCCTCACTCTCTTGGCCGTAGCTCTGGCAAGAGGAGAGTCCGGGTAAGGAGGGCCGCCAGGACTCCCAATGATAAGAGTACGACGGGCCCTCTGTTTCCTGCACGGACACCCTCTCTGTGCTGAGGCCACTGCTGCTGTGTGCACTACTGTTGTTGTTGCTGCTGCTGATGCACACTGGATCTATAACCTGAAACAACAGGACACAACAAAGTTGATTGGACTATTAGAGAGAAAGCCACTTGAAAAGCACTGCATAAAATCAATATAAGTAAAAATTCCATTTGGACCTGTAAATGTATCACTTATGTCAAGTGCTTCAAGCCTCTAGAGAGAGCTAAAGACCAGCTTTGTTTGACTCAATAGTTAGCTAATCACTGAATTCCCTCTGAGACATTGTATAAACACAGCTGAGACAACAGTCTAGTTTTAAATCAACAGGTAATCTTTATATATATATATTCAGTTGGAAAACAGGCAGTATCACAAGCATCCCTCATGTATTACGTAATGCCAGGGTGCATTGCGATAAGATCAGTGAAAATTTGCATCCAAAAATGAAGTAGTAAATAACCATTTTTATATTTACTACTGAACAGTATCAACAGAAATTGTGCCGTTATATTAAAAATGCACTAATCCAGTCAATATTAGGTTGCGCTTTGTGCTTATTAGTTTCAGTCTGTTATCTTAGCAACATGCTAATGTCAGATTCTGCTGGATTCAACTGCTTAGTTCATTATCAGAGTTAAGGCCTGTTCACATTATAGTTATTGTTAACATTATTGTATAAAGAACAACAACTATGTTATTAGCATCTGCACCACTTTCACTTTGACAATTTTTTTTTACTGTTCATTAGCTGGAAAAAATTTCTAAAAGTTGTTCCAATTATATCATAAGTTGTTATCATTATTATTAGCTGTGGTGTGGTCTTTCTTACAGAATTAGAATGATTATTAAAATGTTACCACTATAGTTATCTTAATACCCTTTTTAAGTCTGTCTGACTTGCCCTTTTCTGGGTCCAAGCGCTTTATCAGATCCCAAAAGCAAACAACAGTCCATTCTAATTGTGCTACACTACTACCGATAAATCAGATCCTAACCTTTATCTTCATATGGAAATCTCAGTTGGACAAAGAATGATTTATCTTTTCTGGATTGTTAAAATATTAGTGTCCAGGACAAATGCTTAGCTTACAGATGTGCTTTAAACTAATTCTGCTCACTAACGGCTGTTGAGATAATACTTAGTCAGAATCACTCAAGTAGAGGCTTGGACCCGGAAACAATATTCGATATGTCACAATTGAACAAGTATTGTCCTTGACATGAACGACCCTTTACTGAGTATAAAGAGGATTTAAATAGTAAATATCACAGCAGCACATTACGTTTTGGAACGAAGCTGTTGAATATATCTTTTACTGAATTCAAACCCATTTGTGTAATGCCCTCCCCTCAGCTCTACAGTAATTACAGTAATTACAGTTAATTCAGTCTAACCTGAATGAGAGATGAAGAAAGGCACTCGCCGCTGTCCTGTTCTGGCACTCCGGTGACTCCCACAGACTCACTCACTCGACTGTCCTTCTTTCCCCGTTTTCGACGATGTTTCTTATGGCGTTTCTTTCTTGGCCGACTGCAAGAGATGGTTCCAAGAAGCGACTGGAAGGAGATGCTAAAATGCAACCCATTTTGTGGTGGAAAATATATGTCAGAAAATAAGTTAGTTGCCGTGATATTTTAATTCCTGGTATTAAAAGAGAACATAATGGAACACACGTTTGTGTGACAGTCACATAAGACTTTACCTGCCATTGGGGCAGAACTCCTGTGAATCCTGGGACTCACCTGCAAAAAAGAGAAACAATTTAGCCCAAATGTATATTTGGATAAAACACTGACAAATCAATGAAATCAAATGAGTTTATCCGTTTCAGTCTCAGTACTTACACTCTGCCTGTGCAATAATGGATTGTTCCTCGGTCCTCTGTGTCCACTCATGGTTGGCAGTTCCATGAATTACGGCCGTCCAGAGGTTCAACTTATTTGTTTTGCTCTCTCTTGTTTTGCTTTCTCCTTTGCTCTCTGTGCGAGAGGCTGGGCCCGAGCTGGGGCAGTTGAGAGCTTTGATGACCCTTTGGGACATGTGGGAGAACGGGACAGTGGAGTTCAAAATTCGCGGCATCCTGAAATTCTATGAAACAAAGAAAAAGATCAATAAACCAATTCAGTCTCATATTGCTCATTCGACAGAAGTAACATTGGATGTGTATCACTAAACCTCACAGTGCTTAAATATGGTCCGTCGTTCTCTTTTTGTCTCAAGCACACACAGCTCGATCATAACCGTTTTGTGGGAAAAAGATCCCACACACCTGGCCTTCACTAACCGGTGCTGGTTATGCTGACTGGCAGGGGAGGGTATTCTCTTTCCAAATTCATTAAATCTTCCCTCTAACAGTGATTGGTCACAAAGCCTGAACTTCGTACCTGCTAAAGGCAACAGAAGACACTGCTCTCAGTGTTTTCAGTCAACACAAAGACTCTATTCTTCACATTAACACTTCCTGCTCCTCAAGGTTGATCTGTGGAGCGGGAGGAGCCGCTGAGGGCGAAACATGACCCTTCTATCAAAATGAAGGCGGGCGCTTTGCGGCTCACACCACCGCTGCTGTGTTTTGACAGTTTGACGAGATGATGTTGTACAACCCACGATAAAATAAGCTCACAAGTATGACTATAAGGACTCATTTTGGAACTGAAAAAGTCCTAATTTAGAACATTATCTCTGATGAATTACAAAAGTAAGTTAGCTTGTTATCATAAATCTAACGTCAGTTACTACTTCTCACTACTTCAGTGTGGGTATATGTGGGAGGTAAACGTATCAAAGATCTTTTATCCTTGTGTGACATTTTCAAATCAAATTCCTCAGAAGGTGTGGTTAAATTTTTTTCTTCTAGTTCCTCATTATTATGAAATACAGTAATGCTTTTGTTAATGGAATGTAGTATGTATGAGAAATAGCAGTTGCACCTTGCCTTAAGCATTAAACTTTGGTCTGTATTTTGCATCATTCATGTCTAAAACAGGTTTCAAAGTGTGCCACTCACAATATCTTAAGGTTGGAATACACTTGAATTTTGCCGTGATTTCTGCCCCGATTTACAGTCTGAAGTAGTCGCCAAAAGTGAGAGCCTGCCTGCAGATTTGAGTTGACAGCATTCATAGAAAACCACATAGTTTATGACAGTCTCTGACTCTATTTTTTTTAGCTTCAGACTCTGAATCCATCCAGTCGGTGCATATCAGTCCTATTTGATATTTAGATCCAATTTTAGAACACATATTGTTTTCATTTGTCACGCATCTAGCAACAAAACACACGTTTCTGCGTTAGTTTGTCGGGATTTGAACAATTTTAAAGTCTGGTAGTGTGTGATCCTCAATCGTTTAGAGTACGATGGCCAGTTTTTTCCTCTGTGACTGCTTACAAAGTTGGTAAGTGTATGATGCCTAGCGTTTTAAAATCTGTTCAGAGTCATATAGTGTATTCCAGCCTTTAGCAACTATATAGCAATAAGTTAAACTACTCAGAACACCTTAGCAACTGCAAAAAACCAAGCCAAAATCACTCACAAACCCTTAGCAACTGCACAGTGCCCCAGAACACCTTAGCAACCACACTGGCATCCGCTCACATTACTCTAGCATTGTGGTGGCAGGCCCTGCAAACAGCAACCACATTTTCTTTTTTCTAGCTTTAATAAATGTGCAACCATTTAACTAAGTAACACTGTATTTATAAAACGAATCAAAGAGGCAAATTGAAAAATGTAACTTATTTGTAGTGCGATAATTATTCCAAAATGCTTTCACAACATGAATACTCTAAAATCTGAACAAGCAAGTCTTTTTGTTCCATTCAGCTGGAAAGATCTGCACAGCCTGGAGAAACTCTGCAAGGTCTCACGCAGTTACAGCATGTTGCATCAGTGAGCCTTTATATGACCCCAGTTAATCTGTCCCACACTCTCCCTTTCTCTTTCCCTCTCTCTCTTATATCTCTACACTAAGAGAAAACAGGCATCCATCTAAAACCAACGTCATCTGTGTAGATGCTGCCAAAGGTTTACTGGCTGCAAGGAGCCGAATCCTCCATTTTGATAGCTAATGGAGAAGCTGTTACATCATCCAAATGACTTCAGAGAGCACTCACAGCACTGAGGGAAGATAAAAATCCATCCGACAGCGCTCCATACATGAGCAATGGAAAAATGTTGCAAGAAAGTCACGCAGTCGAGCAACCTGTAGTTCCTCAAACGTTCCTCACGCTGAGAGCAGCTTCACATGAGACCCCCGCAGAGACGGACATCATGAGACTGGCACTGCTGCTTACTTTCCTTTCCATTACAATACAGCCATCTGCATTCAATGATTAGCAAACACTCACCCATTTTAATCAGGCACACAAGAAAAAGCAAAAGAGAGAGAGGAAAACGTACCGCTTTTTAAATGCAGCTTCAAATGCACAGAGCAAAGCATGAAAGATCTGGTATATGATATGATCCAAACACTCGTTTACTAACACTATCACAGCCGGTCCCTCCTCTCTCTCTCTCCTTTAGTCAGCTACACCTCTGACGATTGATCCCGCTGGCTCTCTGCCATGTTGAGAGCGGCTGCGCTCTAATTGGATAGAGCTGATTTACGGGAAATCCATCTCCATTTCCCCTCTCTGCGCTCCCCTCCTCCTCCTCCTGAGGCTGCAGTAAGGCTCTCAGTAACTTCACCTGCATGATAGCCCTCTTATTCTTTAACTGAACGTTCTCTTTTACAAATAGATCCACCTCAAACCCTTCGTTTCCATTTGTGTGCGTCTATGTTTTTATCATTTATCATCATAAAGCGATAGTTCACCAAATTAAAATTCTGCCATCATTTACTCATCCTCATGTCATTCTAAACATTTATGACTGATTTTCTTTGTGGACAATAAAAGATATTTTGAGAAACCAATGTTCTTTAAAATATCTTCTTTTATGTTCCGCAGAAAAAGTGAAGTTTTCAGATTTCAGACTACGTGAGGGTGAGTAAATGACAGAATTTTCATTTTTGGGTGAACTATCCTTTTTTTTTTTTACTTAATTCTTTCTTGCAAGGCGACGGGCATCGCTCAACCAAATATTGACAGATTCTACTGGTAAGCAGTGGCATTTAAAATGTCTAATTTGTATTTTGTTTAGTGCGTTGAAAGGTCAGATCTTGCTCATCTACTGTAACCTCACATTTCGCTGACGTCAAGTTACTCATCACTGGATTTCCATATCAAAGGCTACATCCAAAATGCTGTCGTCATATCCTACTCAATGCGCAAAGCTAAGTTCAATAACTAAAGTCCAAAGTATACTTTGATTTTTACATGTACACTAGGGCATGCATATAGTGCAAAGTACTAAGAAGGTATCCAAATATAAATGTTGCTGATGACAGGCGAAAAGAAGCAATTCTCATAAAATATATGTAATAAAAAATAGCAGCTAAAAAGATGACTGTCCCTAAATGACTTCTATTTACACACCTTGCTTGTTTTTTGTTTTTTTTATAACTAGTTTGACTGCTTCACTGAATGGATTTCAAGTTAGAAATAACTTTGTCAGCTAAAAGGTATGTCAATACAAATAAACAACATCACTATTTTCTCTTTGAAGGAAATGGAGCTGAAACATTTTTATGACATTAAACATTTTTCAGAAGTTAGACTATCATTCAAAAGTCAGTACGTTTGTTTTTTTTAAATAAGGAAATGAAAAATTCAGCAAGGATGCATTAAATAGATCAAAAGAGAGAATTATTGTTTCAAAATATTTCTGTTTCAAATTCTGTTCTTTCAAACTTTCTATTCATCAAAGAATCCTGAAAAAATGTGCTACGGTTTTCACTAAAATATTAAGCTGAACAACTGTTTTCAACATTCATAATAATAAAAATGTTTCTTGAGCACCAAATCAGCATATTAGACTGATTTCTGAAGGATCGTGGCAAACTTGACCTTTTTTTTTTTTTGCTGTATTTTTGATCAAATAAATGCAGCCTTGGTATAAGCACAAGAGACTTCTTTCGAAAACAGCTTACCAACCCAAACTTTTAAATGGTAGTTCACATAATAAATCGCACATCTGTATGTTATTCAACACAAGAAACACAACTAGCAAAGTCAATTTCACACTGCAAACATTTTCTAGCCACATTTGTCACAGTCAATTAATGTTCAGGCTACTACAGAACCGGGAGTTATGCCACACCCTGCATCTGTCATTTCTAATTAACAGTTCAGGGAAATGGTGCGGTTTGGCTTATAATGCGCAGACAAAAACTCGCTATCGGACGTTAACATCTCATCAACGCATCAAAACTCAGCCTGTAATTATCAACAGATTTTAAAAAAAAAGTAGACATGCAGGCCAGGTTCTGCATTTTTTTTTAAATGTCGAAAGTTTTTTTTGCAGAAGTGAGAACACACAGCTACAGGCAGATGAAGAAAAAAAACACAAAATGACAGACAGTGGATTCAACGATCTATGGCATACAGAAGTGTGGATGTTTCGGGCAGCTCAAACAGGAACAGTGTGGTATTGAGGCCAGGGACAGGGCCGAGAAGAAAAAAACACATGCTAAGAGGTATAATAACAGCTTTTTACCACTGAAGTGTGTGACAAAAAAAACATTGGTTTAACCCTCGGGAATGTCCACTTCACATTGACTGTGTGTATGTTTGTAAGACCAGACATTAGGCAATTACACAGTCTTTATCACTTCATAGACAAAAGGTACTGAGTGGTAAAACTGAGGTTTTCTTGGAAAAGGTGACACTTGGGTGTGCGTGTTTGTATAGGAAGCTCCATCACTTATAAATGCTATATAACCTTTAAAACTACTGCCTTTTCACGTTACACATTCAAAACGATGGTTGAAAGCGCAAACTGGTTGAAGCATGAAAACCAATTTTCCAACTTAACACAAGACACTACAGGTGAATAGGGTAAATCTAATAAATATCATCCTATTTTCCCAGTTAATTAAATCACATTACATTTTTGCATTGCAAGTTTTCTGAAATGTTATGTTTACATATGCAAATTAGGAAATATCTAAAAAGTGCACTAATTTGTATACATTTCCAAAACAGATACAGAAAATTGGATAAATCCAGGTTCAACATTCAGGATTAACTTTGTTGACATATTAGATCAATCACTCCGTAAATCAGAAAATACTGCCAACAGCCAAGAAATAAAAAAAATAAAAATAATAATAATAATAATAATAATAATAATAATAATAAAATTTCATATAAACCATACGAATAATAGATGAACAACCAGCTTGGAATAAAGATAGGAATAAAACTGTAAAGCTTGGTGTAAGTGAAGTGGAGAATGGAGATAACTGCCTCAGTGCATGAGGAAAAAAATCTTTTTAAGAAAAAAATGCCTTTCAAGATATCTATTGTAGTTGAAATCTACAGATGCAAATAAATAAAGGGTAATAAATTAAACACTTGAATGTGTATTTTGGATGCTTGTTTTCTACTAGTCTGAAAGAAGAAGACATGTTATGGAAACAAAATAGCCTCAAAATTGACCAGTACACAAAAAAAAAAAAAAAAAAAAAAAAATTGCTTGTAGTGTATTGCCTTTAAGGAAAACAGATTGAAACACACACACATTGAGACATTAAGCAGTGACTCACCCACGCCCCCACACATGAACAAGATGCTTTTGGCCTGAGTAAGTCCTGCTAAAGTCTCAACTTAGGGACTGGAGGCCTGTGAGTTCTGGACCTGTTGCTCAGCCCACTGCAAACAGACCCCTGAATACCTGTCAGGGGCCCCTCTGCACTTTTGCCACCAAGAGACACACAATACATAAAAGGCTGTTGCTATGATACACTACTTCCATCGCATTACATAAATGCTTTCGAGGACAGACATTAAACATGTGATAATAGACTTTGCACTTATATATGTACTGTAAATGAAGGCGATATGGACTGTACTACAGTAGACCCTTGCACACTCAAGACAAATGTAAAAGTTGAGCGACTGAATACATGATGGCTTTAATTAACGTTACATATAATATGTAGAGAAACAACTTTTTTTCTTACATATTTCACGTCCAAGAGATTTGTGCAAGAAAGTTATTTTACTTCTTTATTATCTTTTAGACATTTATATTAAAAATCTTTTGAAAGTTCGTGAGTTTTTGCATGAAGAAAAGCATTAAAACATTTTGAAACGATGAAAGGCAGAAGTGTCTAACTTCCTCCTTCGCGCCTCCGCCATTTCGCACAAAATCAGGAGAGAAAATCCTCCGAGACAGAACTGAGTGAATTCTGCTCGTGTCCCTGTTAAAGACAGGCGACCGTGATCGACACTATAAGGGTAATTCAGTAAAGTTAAGGGGACTTACCTTAATTGTTTTTAATAAGACAGGAGAATGTGTCTTGTGTC